>JAURVB010000725.1:0-217386 GCA_033002965.1 Piper betle
TGACTGGCATACTCTCATATATCTGATAACTCATTCTGTTCTGCTGTATTCATAACGTTATCATCATATATTTGGGTACGCATGACCCTCATAGCTCATACACGAGACCGGCGTCGGCTCGGTACACGTGTCCTGAAACTGACTCAACTCGAAAAATAACGGTCGACCCGACCGGTTCTGAATATAAAACCCTAACTCGAATCGTGGGTTTTACAACTGCTACGCAGCACATATCTAAATATGTGGTTTAAAGGGTATTGAAGGTGACTGCCTAAGAGTACTTAGCTTTCGTGCTCAGGCCAGGAGATATATGGAAGAAAGAGAGGGCTAAACATGTAACGACCTAGGCCAAAGTGTAACATAATGGGCTAAATTATTTCTCCAAAAGTGGTTAACTAAGTTAAAGATTTATAGTCCATTCCCACTTATGTAGGTATTAGTTGTGGGACTAAGTTGTGGGATTTCACAATCCACCCCACTTTCAAAAATTTCGTCCTCGAAATTCTTTCACTTGGCCCGTTCATAGCCTCAGCACAAGTCCTTCTTTGGCTCGTGACTGATAGCCTTAGCCAATGTCCCTAGTCCAACCCACTGTCTAACACGGAACTAAGTTGTTTTGATACTATTTGTAACAACCCAGCCCAAAGTGCAATGTAATGAGCTAAGTCGTCTCTTCAAAAGTAGTTAACCAAGTTAAAAATATATAGTTTATTCTCACTTATGTAGGTATTAAATGTGAGACTAAGTTGAAAGATCTCACAAAGGATATACTGGTAGTCTTAAAGGATAGAAAAGACACATGAGAAAATGCCGAAAGTGGCATTAGCATACTAGTCAACTCAGAATGTTATTAGGTCCTCGACCCAATGGCTCTCCAATAGATGCCTTTATGAGTGTTCAACAGAAGATATATATGATTTTCTTCAAAATAAGAATCAGCTTTGCTAGTTTGTTATAGTTATTTCTATACTAGTACTACTCATTATTAATAGTGTCTTTTATATATGTGTAGATAAGGAGCATGAGTCTAATATGTCAGCCTAAATGGAGAAGCAGTGATTATTATGTGCACACACAGACCTGCCACGATATGTTTGGATTATTATGTTTTGATTATGATGTTTCAGTTTATAATATAATGTATCATGATGAAATGACAGTAATATTTGTGAAATTGATAAATGAGTGTGATAGATATGATGAACAGAGGGGTCTAGACCCCAATTTATGTCTTTGATGTTATTACTTGATAACTATGCTATATCATGAAATAAAGAATTTTGTATGGTGTGGTAATATATATTTATATATTATTATTTTGACAGGTTGGCCCTTTATTGCACTTTTAAAAGAAATTTTGTTTGTTTTAATTTAATTTTTTATGATTTATCGTAATTGAAGTGATTTTATGTGTAATAGAATTTTGTTCGGACGCGAGATTGCTCCCCTTATGAATCAGTCTTCGCTAGGTTAAATGATTGTTTTCAATGGGACCAAAAGCACCTTTGCCGCACAAAGAAATCATGTGAGTGAAAAATAAAATGTCGCAAGTAAAGAACAACACACAAGAAATTTTGCTTGGTTCCTTAGGGTTCAATTTATTTCTCTAAGTTAGTCCACAATGAGATTAGTAGTCACAATCTACTATTTCTTCTTTGATTTTACACTTTACACAAAATAGAGAATTTTGTCGTCTTTAAATAAATTCATCTTTGATAACTCTTACTTCAATGCCCTAGTTCAACTCTTTCTATTTTTCAAATCTTCAAAAGAAGTTCACCATTATGTCAAGAGCATCTAAAAACGGTGGGTAGCAAGTTTCATTTCAATCCAATGTCGGGAAGACCTTCAAATTATATCTGGAGTGATAATTGACTAAACCAAATTGTTTTGGGTTGGCTCAGAACAAATAAATGTTGGACCGGGTAGCGTGGTGTGCACATGCTTCTAGATATTTTTGGGTACGCCAGGCTGCAAGTTGTGCAAGGTGAGCCAGCTCCAATCCAGGTTGCTCGCAGAGGGGGTCTGGCTTTGCGGTCATGGTAACATTTCACGGGCAATGGAAAGCAGTCACAAGTCTTGGCAGAGCAAGTGGACTCGGTCCCACTAAACAGGTCTAATGGACCCGATGACGGTGGCGGTGCGACGACAGCTTTGGTGGCTCCGTCGGCTGGCTGCGATCTTCGAGATTGGTAGATCTCCAATTGGTGAGATGCTTGGAGGTGGTCTAACGGTTGGTGTCGGCATCAGCGGGCAGCAATGACAATGGATAGCTCTATCGGTACTATGTATTGCTTGACCACTTATCGCTATTTTCCGGCAACTTTGGCAGATAACTGTGGTAGGACTTGATTTGGGTTTGTACACGAGACAAGGACGTCAGCTTGGCCTTTGGCAACGTCACTAGATCAGATGGAGTTTGAGAAGTTGGCCTCGTGCTGCTCTCTCATTGCTTTGGCGGACCTCTTGTGGGTGACTTTCTAGTGACTAGTGGCCCTTTAAGTGGCAAATCTCTACTTGGGTTTGTTGGTAGTGTTAAGAAGTGTCTAGTGGAATTGTCGGTGTGGGCAGTGATGGCCTACGCTAGCCAAACAGAGGTTGGGGAAGATGGTGACTTACAAGTTCTCCACAGCTTTGGCGAGAGCTTCTCTTTTTCGGCGATGGCGGGCTTCTCTGGAGAGGTGGCGTGTGAGATCCCTCAACTTAGTCCCACATCTGATACCTACTGGGAGAAGATCCTGTTTATAAGTGGGAATGGACTATAGATCTTTAATTTCTGGGGTACCCATTTTAAAGAAATGAGCTTAGTCAATTACGTTGTACCTTGGGCTGGGTCATTACAAATGGTATCAGAGCCGACCTGGTTTCGTGTTAGATTGTGCGGATGGACTAGGGACGTTGGCTAGGCTGCCAGTCACGGGCCAAAAAAGGTCACGGGCTAGGGATAATAACGGGCCAAGACTAGAAACGTTGGCTAGGCTGCCGGTCACGGGCCAGAAAGGACGTGTGCTGTGGCTAGCAACGGGCCAAGATATAGGCATTTCGAGGACGAAATTTCCTAAGGTGGGTGGATTGCGAGATCCCTCAACTTAGTCTCGCATCTTATACCTACTGGGAGAAGATCGTGCTTATAAGTGTGAATGAACTAGAGATCTTTAACTTCCGGGGTATCCATTTTATAGAAATGACTTAGCCCATTACGTTGCACTTTGGGCTGGGTCGTTACAAATGGTATCAGAGCCGACCTGGTTCTGTGTTAGATGGTGGGATGGACTAGGGACGTTAGCTAGGCTGCCGGTCATGGGCCAAAAAGGTCGTGGGCTGGGGCTAGCAACGGGCCAAGACTAGAAACGTTGGTTAGGCTGCCGGTCACGGGCCAGAAAGGACGTGGGCTGAGGCTAGCAACGGGCCAAAAATAGGCATTTCGGGGACGAAATTTCCTAAGGTGGGTGGATTGTGAGATCCTCAACTTAGTCCTACATCTAATCACCTACTGGGAAAAGATCATGTTTATGAGTGGGAATGGACTATAGATCTTTAATTTCTGGGGTACCCATTTTAAAGAAATGACTTAGCCCATTACGTTGCACTTTGGGCTGGGTCATTACTAAAATTGTGAAATCCCTCAACTTAGTCCCACATCTAATACCTACTGGGAGAAGATCCTGTTTATAAGTGGGAATGGACTAGAGATTTTTAACTTCCGGGGTACCCATTTTAAAGAAATGACTTAGCCCATTACGTTGCACTTTGGGCTGAGTCGTTACAAATGGCATCAGAGCCGACCTGGTTCCGTGTTAGATGGTGGGATGGACTAGGGACGTTAGCTAGGCTGCCGGTCATGGGCCAAAAGGGTCGTAGGCTGGGGCTAGCAATGGGCCAAGACTAGAAACGTTGGTTAGGCTGCTGGTCATGGGCCAGAAAGAACGTGGGCTGGGGCTAGCAACGGGCCAAGAATAGGCATTTCAAAGACGAAATTTCCTAAGGTGGGTGGATTGTGAGATCCCTCAACTTAGTCCTACATCTAATACCTACTGGGAGAAGATCCTGTTTATAAGTGGGAATGGACTAGAGATCTTTAACTTCCGGGGTACCCATTTTAAAGAAATGACTTAGCCCATTACGTTGCACTTTGGGCTGGGTCGTTACATGGCGAGGCACATGGTCGACAAAGGGATGTGTGGGCTACAATCTTGGCATTCGAACTTTAACTTCTGGGGTACCCATTTTAAAATGACTTAGCCCATTACGTTGCACTTTGGGCTGGGTCGTTACATGGCGAGGCACATGGTTCGACAAAGGGATGTGTGGGCTACAATCTTGGCATTCGAACTTGGTCTGTAATGGTGTTTGTTGGCTGACGGCAAGCCCCAAAGTCAGTCTCTTTCACCTGTTTCCTACTCTAATCAGGTGCTTTACAGCGAGATTATGACGACTTCGACCTTCTCCGACAGTGGATCTCGACTAGGTTATGTAGACAATGTTGAGGAGAGTCTAATGGAAGTGGCGACATGGTCGGCGGTGATCTATTGGAACTACTTCTTCGGCTATGACGAAGCTCTGTGTGGGATGATGTCATTGTAACTACTTCTTCGGCTATGACGAAGCTCTTGTGTGGGATGATGTCAGGGGCACTCCAAGCTCTGCACCTGCGGGCTACGGAGTTGTCGGAGATGGATCTTTGGCAAGAAGTTCCTCCCCTTCCTTCTTCCTTTCTTGCTTTCTTTTTTTCTTTCAACGTATGAGCCCCCCATTTTGCCACCATAGATGTGTATTTATATAGAGTTTTCAAACTCTCATCTTCCTCAATTAGGTCTGTATTTAATGGCTTGAAGTCTTCACTCGCCTCCTCTTGTTTGCTCTTTCTTATCCTCTTCTTTTGATTTTAAAACCACGATAAATTACTTCTCATGTGATAACTAGCTGTTAAACCAAACACGGTTTGAATACTTAGGTTCAATCACATGGTCTAGACGAACAAATTTATATTAAAATTTTTCACCCCATTGTAATATAAATTTTCCCCCGATATAAAGCTATATTAAAACCTGAACGGGCCATGAAACAGGATTCATCCCATTAAGACTGGCCTCATGTAGGTCCCACATATCGAGCTTCGAATCAGCTGTCGCCGTGCCATCGTGTGGGCCGCCAGTTCGATTGGGCCCAGAGAGTTAATAATAAATATTCACGGACACCTTTACAAAATAACCAATTTTCGATGTTATTCCCCAAGTTCCGAAACTCTGGCACTCAAGTCCATCCTGCCATGCAATCTCCCCTCGAACCACGCGTCGACCATCAACGGTTGCAAGGCGAGTGGAGAGAACAGGAGGAACCGGTCTCCCTCATCGTGGCAACGGGCATCGACCACCGGTTCGTCCGGTCGCCACAGGTTGGGGTTAAGCCCCACATGGGTTTTGGCAAAAAAAAAAATTCTAAATTTTAAACTAGAAAAATGGTAAGATTTGGTTCCAATTTTTGCATTTTTCTTCGAATCGGTTGGATTTCTTTATCGAATTGTGCGGATTGCGTGTGGAAATTGGTCTTTTGGCGGGTAATTTATGGTGATCGGAGGTCGGATCGCTGAGGTTTGAGGGGAATTTTGGTTGTTGGAGGTGAACTGATCTGAAATTCTTGATTTTGGTATTCGCAGGAATTTTTTTATTTTGTTTCCAAAGGGAGAATTTCGCTGCGTGAAGAAATCTTCTTGTTTTTTTGGTGAATTTGATTTTTGTTCTTTTTTAGTTTTAGTTTCTTGAATTTTGGTTCTTGTCGGTGAATTGATCGGGAATTTTGGGGTTTGTTTCGGACTGTTTTCCATTGGCGATCGTTTTTGAATTGTGAATTTCGGCACATGAAAAGAGTTTGTTGAATCTGACAAAGGTCGGAGTTTGCTATTGTATTTAATCGACATTATAATTTCCATGTTTTCGGGCTTCGATTCCCTGCAGATATTTTATTTTTAAGGCTCTTCTTGAGCCATAGATCAAGAATTGCATAATTCGCTGGCAGGTATCTAGTGATTTTGGATGATGATTGGAGATGTGCATGATCATATATTTCTATCTGAGAATCATATACATGTTTGTTAATTGCTATTTATATTGATTGTGGAAATAATGGAAGTTCCATCTGTTGTTTTAGATTACTATACTATGCATCAAGGTTGCTAGTTTAGTCGTTTTTCTGAATGAAGTTTGATGAATCATTGATGCATATGGGTTTAACATTAAAGGGGTAATTGATCTATGTTCATCTTGTTCTGATGGCCGACCTCATGCTGTTGTTTGAATTGTGTATTAAAAACAATTTGATATCTTCCAAACGTTTTTATTTGCAGGGTTATGGGCTTGGCGTGGATCCATTACACACAAGTTTTACCTGGACAAACTTGCTTAGGCCCTGACAAATTTGGTGTTGCTTTTTTGCTTTTTAAATATTATTTTGTGCTATGAGTCACTAGGATATGGTGCATCAGAAGAGATCAGGATATGGATTCAATGTCTGTCAGGTGCCCTCTATGCCTCGTGGATCAAGATCAGCCAGGGTAAAAATTCCCTTCCTGTTTATTGAGCTTTGATTTAGCACAGGTCTTGCTAGAAATTTGCTTCTGCGAATGTACCTAACATTTTAGTGCTGTCGTCCTAATGGGGAAGCCTTCATTTAAAAAGAATGTGGACAGTGAGACCATGTGTGCATTCAATCTGTTGGCAACAGTAGCTCAGGAGCTGTTGCAAGGGAAGAACTCTAATCCGAGTAGCATGGCAGCTGCTCAACCTGCGTCTGCAGTTGAAATGATGCTGGTAAAATGGAACCTATGTTTCAGGTCAAACATTTTGAGCAGGAGCCATACGATCAAGGAAGTTGTGCTGAGAGTTCTCTTTCCTTCCAGAAACGAATTACAAATGGATCTGAAGTTAATGTTTTAAGGGAACACTCTCTGAAGGGAGAAGGGGCTAATAGTCAATATGCTTCCAGTATTCTTGATAGTAAAAAGGCTAATAAATCTGGAAAAGCAGTGCATGAATGCTTTTCTGGAAAAAGTAGGAACAGTTTTGTTAGTTCTACTATGCTAAATCATGCTATTGTCAAGGATGATGATGTTTGCATACGTATTAATGGTTGTTCAAAGCCTGAAGAAGATGACATTCTAGGAGATGCTCGAATGGAGGACCGAGGGAATGGAAATGTTGTGTGTCGGCTTGTCTCCAATTCGTGCTGTTCTGAGGATCAAATGACAGTGGATGCTGAACCTCCTACTTTAATTAGTTCTGATAGCTGTGTCCAGGATGTTCCTTTTCGAGGAGACCATACTCCTTGCACCAATTCTTATGTAAAGTCTCATAATGACAATAAAGTAGTTAGAAAAGATGATGACAAAAACTATTTGGTTGCACTGACTCAAGCACCGCAGCTAGGGGAACCCATAAATCACCACGTGTTGGAGATCGGAGAATTGGAAAATTGATGGCATGTAGATTTTACAATGTATCGCCAAAACTTTTGAAAAATGGAGAGTTATTTAACTTTGGTATGTTCTTACTTTAGTTTCTTCCATCACTCTTAAGTTCCAAATATGAGTAATGGATTATATTTGAGTGTAAGTTAGTGAAATATATTTATGATTTTGGCATTTCAGATAATGTTATTAGACCTCTTCACAGAAGTAGAAAAAATTTTCTACATGACAAAGGACAAAAAGATTCTCGACTTACAAGAGAAAGAGATTTCTTGATAGATGCTTTTCTTTAACATATGAGCAAAGGAATTGCAATAGAGGGCTCACTAATTTTTATGGAAAAACTTTCAAAGGAGCTTTTTAGTGAGAAGAGGCGTGGAGGTTTGTTTTATGCTTAGAAAACATGTAATTCTTTGTAACTTATTGTTATTAACTATTTATAGTTTGTCATGCAGCAAATGGATCATCTTCTCCATTAATTGGTGAAAGATCATCTTATGGGTCTGGTAATTCACACGGTAGGACTGCTGTAAAAGAAATCACTGTTATACTGGCTTGATCATAGTTGACAGTTTAGAGAAGTTTGACATCTGATGGATGATATTCATTCCACAGTGAAGCTTAGAATTCAATCCTTCAAAGTACCGGAGCTCTTTGTTGAGATTCCTGAGACGGCAACTGTAGGTTTGCTTTAGGTATTTGGTTGCTCCTTATAACTGCAACAAATTAAACATTTTTGTGGGGACTGTAGTATTGTTGTCAGTGCATATTCTACTTAAAATGTGTAGAGGACTGTATTGGAGGCTGTGACTTCTATTCTTGCAAGAGGAATACGAGTGGGTGTCCTCCTTCAAGGGGAAAGGGTTAAGGATGACAACAAAACTTTACTCCAAAGTGAGATTCTCTTTGGATGAGAAGTTGGATGGCTTGGGACTTGCTCTGGAACCTGGTCACACCCAAATTTCACTCCCTCCAATTTGCACAGAAGACACACATCGTTCTAATGAAGATGACTTTCAGGTGGTTTATAGGTATGGATTGCTTGCCATGTTGATACAAATATTTTTTACAGGTGAAGATGTTTATGGGCTTGCCAGCTCAATTTTATTTGTGTGCATAACCTTATGGGGCCTTTGTTGTCAAGGCATGGTGTCATTCCTCCCTTCGATAATGCTACTTCTGTTGGTTCAATGGAACAATCCCATGCAAATGTCTGCCAATTAGGAGAAAGCACTTATGCTCTCATCTCCAGCTCTTCTGACATGGTTTTGATAAAATTTCTCAACCTCCTCGTGCTTTGGTTGCAATTCCAGAAATGAATGTAGAAACTTTAGGTGTTGTTCCTCTTCAGCGCAAATCCAGACAACCTGAACTTGCTCAGCGTCGCACTAGGAGACCATTCTCTAGCAGAGGTTGAAGCCCTTGTTCAGTCAGTAGAAAACTTGGGAACTGGGAGGTACTAAATAATTATGCCTATAGGTCAATTATGAAAAACTTATTATGCATCTACATTATCTACACTCATTGTTTGCATGAACTTGTATTTGATTTTTGTGCTTTATAACTTGTGCTACTCAATATGACAACTGTTAACCTTACATTCTTTCAGGTGGCGGGTTGTTAAGTTACAGGCTTTTGAGGATGCGGATCACCGCACATATGTGGATTTGAAGGTACCTTTCGTCCACCGCATTCTGTTTGGGTGCTGACCAGTGGAAGCTAATGGTCTGGGGGAAGCTTAAAGATGCACTTGTCATATAAATTATTCCTAATGGATCAACGTTTTGTGTTCCATGTTAGTGGTTGAAATTTGTTGGCTTGTTTTTTGTTTGGATGAAAACTGGTTTGAATGGAATTTTCACTCTCAACGTGGCTTCTGTTTCAGTCAATTGATAAAAAAATATATATATTTTGGCCCTAAAATATTGTATAATTTGTGAGTTCAATGGGGAGAGAGTGAATTGGTACTTTTTGAGAGATGTGGAAGTTTTACTCAGTTGAATGCCTTTCCCTTTTATGCGTGGAGGTGAAGCGTTTATAATTGGGTTGTTCAATTTGCGTCAGTCTTTTATGTTGTCTTCTGCTGTGTCAAACAGGACAAGTGGAAGACGCTGGTACACACGGCAAGAATCTCTCTGCAGCAAAGGCGAGGGGTGCCAGCGCCACAAGAGCTTCTGGACAGGCTCATGCCTATTGGTCCCAGCTACAGGCGAAGCCGCAAGTTAACCAACAAGGTGAAACTTGCATGCTGCTATCATCCTTAACAAACCCAAGTCTGCAGGGAAGCCATTGATGAACAGTGAGTCTCATTGGCTTTGTGAAAAGAAAATCTTGCATAATACATGTGTATTATTTCTCACACAATCAATCTTCGCCTTGTGCCCCAAACTCGTGTTTTTCCTTGGCGTAGGAGTGCTGGAGGTAACCCTGGTCTGGGATGGTGGTTGTACATGATTGACAATTTTCGTCTTTTTGTTTTTTTCCCTCTCTCTCGCTGGCCGTATGTATGATAATTAACTCCATGTAGGTCTTAAAATTCATCTTTCGCTTAATAATTTTTCTGTTCAAAGGGAGAAAGGAAAAAATTCTAGTTTATTGGTTTTCCTTTATATTTGATTTGAACTTAAGGTCTGTTTGGTTTTCCGACTAAGAATTCATTTTTACGCTACCTTTTATCAACAGGTTGATTCCTATTGAGTTCATTTTTTGTTCGTAGTAAGTGTGTGGTTAGAAGGGGAAACTTTGTTTTTCAATGTAATTTTACCCAATATATAATAGAAGGTAAACCGTCATAAGCAAGAGTTGTGAGATATTTTGACATTTTTTATGTGAAAAATAAAAGGTAAAATAATAAAGAAGTTATGTTGGAGAAAGATTTGTACTTATTATTGGCTAATGATATTTCTTAGTGATAGAAACCGATAATCTTAACAATTCTGAGTATTAGAAGTTATAATTAATAACTATCTATTGCATGTAATAAAAATAATTTAGTTGAAATCACTAGAATTATTAATTTCAGAAAAAAATCGTTAGCCCTTAAATATTTTATTATGTAAATTTTAGATACCCTTGAAAATACGAGTAGGAAACCATAGCTAGCCAAGGTTTTCCCACTTATACTACATGTTTTACCTAATATAATATCATATGTATATACCTGTTAACTAAAACTTGCGAGCATATAATGATAAAAGTATAAGATCACATTATTATAATGTGATCTGTAAAATACAATTTAACTAAAATATAGCAATTAATCTTTTTATTTTGATCTATTAATTGATGCGAGAGGATTTTAAAAAGTCACCCATGGAGTCATCTTAATATTAAGTCATCCATAAAAAATAGTTTTGAAAAACCATAAGCTGGAATGGAGATAAAACGGATTAGACTATGGAGGTAAAATGAACAATTTTGGATTATGACTAGTACCACTAATTTTCAACCAACAAAAAAGAATAATTAATATCGGCACCTGCTGATACTCCTATATAAGCTAACTTTAATATTCATCATTGGATTATAAGGATAATTGGATGATACAGATATTTTTGCTATATCAAAAATTTATGGTCATATGATTTAAGTGGATAGCTGAATTTGAAAATTACTTATATTTTTATATCATCAAGAGTTGATACTAAGCTTCCTCGTAAAAAAATAATATATTACACTGTCTGTGTTCATCCAGAATAACAAATTAGAGTAACTAGTAGTTTGGCCAAAATAATAGCAATTATTTAGCTTTGAAAATTATAATAGCAATTACTTCTGAAGCCTTTAGATTTTTCTAGAATTGGAATTAAATATTGCATGAACCAATGCTAACCTACTGGTGATATTCTTACATCAGTCGCCACTGTTGATGGTAAGTTTTCTCAATTAAAAAAAGGATATGTTACACTGTTTTCATCCAAAATTAAAAATTATAGTAACCGGTAATTTGCACAAAATAGTACCGATTACTTAGCTTTGAAAAATAGTAGTAGCAATTATTTCTAAGCCTTTAGTTTTTTATAGAACCTGCATTTAAATACTGCATGAAGCCAGAAAATGCTGGCTTGCTGGTGAATGTCTCCAAATCAGGCATATCTGTATCCAATTAGCATTCACAAATGTGAAGCCAGTATAAGCATTGTCTTGGAATAAAGACCTACAAATTGCTGTTACTTTCTCCTGGATGTTGCAATGTATTTGGGCTGGTCCAAGGACAAAAACTCCCTCTTCTTTTACTCTTTTGACTCGATTTTTGTATCTTCATTATTGATAATGGAAAGTGTTCATGGAAGGTCCAGAGTAGTTGTTCCTCAATCTAATCCATTGTGGATCATTGACTAAAACATTACTCCAAATGCAATGAACTAGGCAGCAGTGTGGCATATTTTAAAGAAGAGAAGAATAGTAAATGGAGTGATCGTAGGAGTTAGAGCTTGCTCATCTGCTAGAATGCGCCTCGGTCATGGTTGATGGGTGATAATATTGATTTAATTCCAGTGTTGAATGTCATCATCAGATTCTTGCAGGGCAAGCCATTGACAAAGGACTAATGGTGGGCGAGGGGGATTGAACAAGGCCCAGGCACCTGTTTCCTGCCCGTCATAGTTTATTAGAACATGGAAGATGTTCGTGCTTCCAGTCTTCCAACAAGAAGCAAACAAAAAAATTAAAAAACATAAACATAGATAAACAACAAGAAATTGTGATTCTTGTTAGAGTTTATTATATCAGATTTTGAAGATTTGTTAACTGTTTAAAAATGCTGTTCCGGTGCTTTCATTGTTTCGTGTGGTCCTGTGGGATCTTTTCTGGGTCGGTTGTTAATTTATTATTATTATTATTATATTTTTTATATCTAAATCTTTTATGCCAGCCAGACACACAATTTTTATAAAAATATGAACCTCACAATTTTTCTTTCCCCGCAAATTCACTATAAAGTGTTTTAAAAATAACACACACATCTTAAAATAAATGTTTTAGAACATAATAATTGATCATATTTAAATTAGGCTAGTGATAAATCGTATAATTATTTTAAAATAATTTTTCTTTACCATTTTATAAATTTCTGCTTTATCTCATTATTTTTATTTTATTTTCATTTTATATTATAACATATTATTTTTATCATCGTCAACTTAAGTTTCTTGTAATAATTGTGTGAGCCGAACTTCCCATATAAATTAATTTTTTAAAAGGTTTAATTTTTAAATGATTATTTTATAAATCAAAGAATTTAATTAATTTTTTTTGCCTTGAAATAAATTACAATTAATTATTATTAAGTCAATTTTGGGGATATAATTTTTTTTATTAATAAAATAAAATTGAGCTTAGAAATGTTTTTTTTAATTTTAACAACAAAAGTCAAAGGTTGGTTGGTATATTATTTCGTATACGTTCGTTCGCGTTCAGATTAGTGTATATCGATTGATTTGACGGAGAATTGGAAGGCTTCGGAAGAGACAAGGCTCTCACCTTCGCCACGGCTTCCTAGACACAAACCAAGGATCAGGAAGAGGAACCTACTGTGGCGGCCGACGGCGCAGGGCCCCGCCGTGGAGACGGTACTTGGCCATCTTCCCAGAGAGGTCCATCGGAGCTATAACATACGAAAAAAGAAGCAGAGACCTTGTCCACTCCTATTTATAAGAAGGCGGATGGTGGTCGTCCCGTCACCTTCTCGCTTTCTTCTATTCCTTTCTTCTGTGTTTAGCTGTTTGAGCCTTTGAGGTATACATTATCCATACAGCCTTCTTGGTTCTTGCTACTTTTTTATTTTTTTGATAGTTAATAGTTGCTGAACTTTCGGTTATTGCTGTGTACAGTTATTTTCTGAATCCTGTTGTAAGACATGTGATATGAATTGTATTTAGTGGGGTTTTTTATAAGTAAAATCTGTTGTAGGATTGATGGGTTTTGATTGCTTCGACCGTTTATTGGCGCCTCTATGTATATGTCTAGCTTTACATTGTCATACTTACATAATTAGCTGTTGATTCTGATTTTTTTTTTATTTTATTTTTGACTAGGTTTTGGGATGAGTCTTGCTGTACAACATGCGGTGTAATTAGTGAGTTTTTTAAAGTAAGATCTGTGGTAAAATTGATGGGCTTTGATTGTTGGTGTCAGTTTATTGCTTTTGTGTTTAGCTTACAAAATTATACTTGTATTAGCTGTTGATTATAAGCTGTCTTTCTGTGCCATTAGCTAGGCCTTTAGCTAAACTCTTGTTGTATAACTTGTGGTGTAATTATTTGAATCATTGAGTAAGATATGTTGTATGAATGAATATTCATGGATTTTTATTGTTACGTGAGTTCTGTTTAGTTTGCTGGAAAATATGCTATTTTTAGTTGGAATGAGGATTGGGAATAACATTTGGACCTGCTGTTGCTTGTGTTTTAATTTAGTCCGGTGGTATAATTGATAGGTTTTGACTCTGCAAAAATATATATATATATATATCAATGGGATTTGATTGCTGGTTATCTCTTTTGAGTTTACTGGACAGTATCCAGGCCTTCATAGTGAAGAGAGCTTTGGGGGTAGCAATGGAAGTTTAATGTTAGTATTATGGTTGTTACTCTTTAGTTTGCACTTCGCTACATCAGCAGTTAACTCTGAATTTTCACTCGTTTTTTTGTTGTTGTCTTTAATATACCCGTTTCAGGTTTGAGCTGAATCTTATTATGCATCTTTGATGAAATTAAGTGTTTTTTGTGAGCAGTTGTTGGACTTTGGGATTTTGATGACTGAGTTCGTTCATCATAGTTTACTAGACATAGGTTGGGATAAGTAGGGAAGTTTTGATTTTAGGGCTTTTCTTTCGAGGGGGTAGTAAGTAGCTGGCTGAACTCTTTCTTTTTCTTTGATGATTGTCTTTGTAGGTTGCTGGAGGTAATACCAACGGTAATGGATTTGGGGCTGGAGGAACTGTCCACAGCCAGCCACACAGGCATAAAACTTGATGATTACTATTTAAATTGTAACCTTGGTTCTCTTTCTGTTAATGAGAACAATCGGGATCTTCTTTTCCTTTCCCTGATTCGTTTGTCACTAATAATTCCACCACCGCCTTGATGGGCTTCAACCAAGATAGATTGGAAGATTCAAAGTTATTTTCAGATATGGCCATGAAGTACATCAATCAAATGCTCATGGAGGAGGACATGGATGAGAAGCTTTCTCTGTATCAAGAGAGTTCGGCTCTTCTTGAGGCAGAAAAATCCCTTTATGAAGCTATTGGTGAGAAGTATCCACTTATTACTGACCAACCTCCATTTTACAATGATCATTTTGTGGAAAGCCCCGAAGGCAATAGTAATGGCCATCATAGTATCTATAGCGGGAGCAGCATTAGCACCAGCAGTAGCAATCCAGACAACAGTTGGGTTTGTGATGTTGGGTTACAACAATCTGGTCATGATGTGGTTATTGTTTCCCCTGAATATTCTTCTCAGCCATTTTCAATCTCTAATGAGATTGCCAACAGTTCAATTGAACTCGATGACTTCACGGTAAATGTACTGGAGGTTTCAAAGATCTTCCGTGAAAGCCAGTTAGCTTCACAGTTCAAGGGAGGTGTTGAGGAAGCAAATAAGTTCCTTCCAGACAGTAAATGCTTAGTCATTGATGTTGAGAACAGCGGGGTCTCTTCTTATGAAGAAAACAGGGATACAGATAGGCCAAAGGTGAAATTGGAGAAGCATGATGAAAATGACAATTCATATGAAGGGTTGCATGGAAGAAAGCATCCACATCAAGAAGATTTAGAATTACAAGAGGGAAGAAGCAACAAGCAGTCTGCTGTTTATAATGAAAGTGTTGAAGAGACAGAAATATTTGACGAGGTCCTGCTATGTAAGAATGGCGTATCTGGGCGTGCTTCTTCCACTATCGAAGAATGGCGTAAGCAAATATCACTACCAGAAGGAGGGACGAAGGGTATTAAGAACAGGCAATCTAAAGGATCAAGTGGCTCAAAAGGTCGTGCTAAGAAACATGGTAAAAGTGACATAGTGGATTTGAGAACTCTTCTGGTAACATGTGCACAGTATGTGGCAACAAATGATCATAGAAGTGCAGGTGAGTTACTTAAGCAGATCAGGCAGCATTCTTCTCCCCTTGGAGATGGCACGGAGAGGCTGGCTCACTATTTTGCTGATGCTCTGGAAGCTAGGTTAGCTGGTACAGGTAGCCAAATTTATGCCGCCCTTGCTATGAAGAGATCAGCTGCAGATCTTTTGAAAGCTTACCATCTTTATATTTCTTTCTGTCCATTCAAGAAGATTTCAGATTTTTTTGCAAATCAGACTATCATCAATGCAGTTGAAGGTAAATCTAGGCTTCACATTATAGACATTGGCATTTTTTATGGCTTTCAGTGGCCATGCTTATTGAACAGGCTGTCCAGCAGACCAGGCGGGCCTCCCAAGATCCGGATCACAGGAATTGATCCCCCACAACCTGGATTTCGGCCTCTGGATCGACTAAAGGATACTGGTAGGCGCTTGGCAGACTATGCCAATAGGTTTGGTATTCCATTTGAGTATCATCCTATTGCCTGCAAATGGGAAAACATACAGCTCGAAGATATCAAGTTTGAGGAGGATGAAGTGTTAGTTGTCAATTGTTTATATCGACTCAAGTATCTTCTTGATGAGACAGTGGTGGTGGATAGCCCTAGAAATATTATTTTGAGCACCATCAGAAAGATGAATCCCAACGTCTTCATCCATGGCATTGTTAATGGCGCTTACAATGCCCCGTTTTTTGCCACACGATTCCGGGAAGCTCTCTTCCATTACTCTGCTCTATTTGACATGATTGAAACAAAGGTACCTCGTGAACATTCGGAGAGAATTCTATTTGAAAGAGAGATATTTGGGCGGGAATCCTTAAATGTCATTGCTTGTGAAGGCGTAGAGAGGGTTGAGAGGCCTGAGACATATAAACAGTGGCAGATCAGAAATATGAGAGCAGGTTTTGAGCAGATGCCACTAGATCCTGATATCATGCAAAAAGCTAAGGATAAAGTCAAGACAAGTTATCACAAGGATTATGTAATTGATGAGGATAGTCAATGGATGCTGCAAGGATGGAAAGGTCGGATTATTTATGCACTCTCAACATGGAGGCCTTACAAGTATCCTTAAATTTGCACATCATATATTTTTCATTTTAGGGCGTCTCTTCATAATGATGATGTGTATTAACGATCCACTAGCTAGGTAGCACTTCCTCATGACTGTTTTTTTCTTCTATTTTTAAGTTGCCTATCAGTTCTACAACTGATTTTCACTGTAAGTGCAGGTTTAATTTGGTGTTATCTACGAGGGGGAAAAATGAAATTTTGTGCCTAAGTAAGAAAGGGAAAACTGTAGTTGTGAAACTGTTATTGTGTATATTTTTTTCCCTTTCGTATCCATGATTAGTTGAATGAATTTCATTCACAATTGCTCTTTGTTATTCTTTGATGGCTGATTTAAGTTTATTTGGTAGATGCCGCCTTTCCCGGTTTTCTAGTTGTGCTGTGTTATATGTGCATTTTATGAGTATGTGGAAGAGGCGTAAGGTTAAACCGGAAGGCTTATATCACATTGAAGTTTTAAGCAGATAAGTGATAACACCCATCCAACTATCACTGGCATTTTGATATTTTCTTTTCAGCTCTATTTTTTTCTTTTTCTTTTGGTTGCATTAAATATTAATCACAGCCAAACCTTTAATAGGTAAATTAAATTTCGCCTCTTACTAAAACAACCTGGATATATTTACTTTGCAAAACAATACAAGACGTCTATTAACACAACCAAACCACACTTATTTTGGATTTGGTATTTGACCTAGATATATGGAGGAGATGACATCAAACACCTTACAAGAATGAAGCAGTTTGGTTCTGCATAAAATGATCAACTAGCAAAGTTTACATGCAAATTGGTTTTAAAAAATGTTTTGTTGTGTGCAAAAAATGAGCCAATGTATCATTTATACGCAGCAACCGAAAGTCAAATGATCAAATAGAATGAAGAAATAAGTTTTTTCACCTTGGATATCAATTATTATAACGAAAAATTCACGGAGGATAATAATGATGATGAAGATGAAGACGATAATGATACATATGATGAGGAGACCTGATAAGCTCTAGGGATAAGGTGGAGATTGCTACACCATGGAGAACAATGTGCTGCGAGTGTGAGGCTTACTGTATCTAGAAAATGTGAGGAATACTACTACCAACAATCACAGAGAACCAACCTTCATATGTCGTTTATGCTTCTTTGTATAATTGACTGCTCCTTCAATGCATTTACAGAGTCCTATCTCTCACTCATTAAACCGCAAAGTTACTCGTTGCAGATGCAGCATCATCAAGATTCTCAATCCTTGTGGCTAGCTAGTCAGAACTATCTATGACAGACGCCGCCACAAAAATATATTGGATCATCCTTGTGAATCTTGTTGATGCTACATCAGCAAGAAGCAACTGGGATAATCTACTTGTTGAATTCATTCACTGGCACGGACATATATATGAGAAAATTTGAGAAGGTACCCAGGAAACCAAACCTTAATTTAAAATCCGAGGAGAAGAGAGGAAGAAATAAACATCATTAACGGTGAAGGAATATATTCCATCCACCACCATTGCTGTTGACAAACCAGACACATCTTGCAGCATGTTTAATGAACAATTGCCAACCACATGCATGATTCATCTGAATCGATCTAAAAAATAACATTAGGAAGAGACGGGGGTAGAAAGCCAGTAGTCGGAATTGGAATGCGTGAAGGAAGGGCAATTATAAAGGCGTGCCTGCAACAATATGGCTCTAAACAGTAGTACTAATGAGCAAAATGTCAAAAATATTTCTACTTGGAATTCAGAATTTTTTGTTCTCTCCTCCGTCTCTTTTGCTGACCCTATACAAATGATGCGTGATCTGCTGCTCCCGACACGAATGAGTTTGTCTTTTCCTTTGTAGTTAGAGTTGGCTTGTTCCCTAAATATTGTACTCTTCACGTGTTTTTGCTCCATTTTTGCTCCTGGCAAATGCCGCCTTGGATGTCCTATCTGATAACATTTGTGAAGCTCTATATTCTCTTCACCCGAAAATGCTTTTGTCAATTTCCTTGAAATCTGCTATTTTGCCGATTACATGTGTTAAGTCACATCATACCAATGCTTAATTTCAATGGAATCAAGCTAGTAATCCAAGCTGTTCGTTTTTGCCATAGAATTGTGCCATTGCTACACTCCTATTCAGTTCCACAACCAATATGTCCATCTGGTCAATACTCACATCTCGCCCCTTGTCTAAAGTCGAGCTTCACCTACATGATCTTATAATACTGGATATCAACTGGAGACGAAAATATTTTAAAAAAAAACAAAAGTGGATACGAAAATATGACTCTTTTCCATGTTGTACGTATGTAGTGCAGGTATTAGATATATCTGTTAGATTTTGGACATAGATATACATGTATATAATTTTATCATATATTATTAATAAGGTTTGAGCCTAAATTAAATTAATCTATTAACGTTAAGGTTAATGGGCTATTAATATTTAAGATAAATATATGGAAATATCATATATTTAAGATGAGTATGGATAAATATGTATAGATATCATTTTCGTAATCTATAATTTATGATGAGTTAAATTAGAATTATGAAAGATAAGGATAAATACGATTATATTAATAAATACGGTTATAGTATTCAAATTCACACCATAATTTTTTTCTATACGGTTATAGTATAATTTAGTTAAAGTTAAAATTTTTATTCAACAATATCTTCACGACAAGCGCCACATCGGCCCCAAATATTACCTTCTGAAACTTTTTCTATATTTTGGTTTGTAAATATTGTTCAGCTATGATCCTCCGATTTTTGCTATTCCCTCAGTCATTCCCTCGATACGGAGGTTTGTAAATTGTAAACCTCCGTATCGATACGAGCGCATTCCCTTGCAGAAGATAACGTTCTTCATTATCGTTCTTAATTTACTTTTATACCTACTCATTATATCTTATGCCAAAACGCAAACAGTGACCTCCTCCAAATTCATGCCACAAAAGTCAAAACGTCCTCGTTTAATTGGTCGTGTACAAATAATTAAAAGAATGGAAAATCATAAAATGAATCGCATCGGCATCAAATTTGACCTTGCTCAACACGTTATTCATTAATTAATGACAAATTTACAAATACATATAAGAAGGTGCCACCTCCAAAGATGCAAGATCGAGTGCCCCTCCCCAAAAATGAAAAAAAAATAGTATGACGAATATAGAGGGAAGAAGCTTAGAAATGAAATATATACAACACCGGACAAAAAAAAAATCAACATCATGTTCATCGCCAGTACTAGATGAAGAAGAAGAAGGTCAGGACGCCTCCCTCCGATTGGGGAGCACGAAGAGCGACTCAAGTCGGCCGGTGGAAGTACCCGTTCTTAGGCGGCGCCGCGCCCTCTTCTCCCCACATGACACCACCGGCTTCTTCGTCGGCGGTGGCGGGCACACCAGAGCCGCCGGTGTCCGGCACTCGCATCTCCGCCGCGTCGCGCATCCCTCCTGACCCGACATCGTCCCCGGCAGCTCCTGATCCACGGCGACGGAACGTGGACGCATACCCATTTATAATTTATTATAGTAGTCGGCAAAATTGAGGAAGAAGAAGAAGGAAGTGGGCTACCGAAAATGTTGATAAATTTTTTTAAAGGGACGTGGGTTATGAAATTTGGGCGGTCCGCGGCCTGAAATGTTCGCTTCACACTTTTCGGAGACATGGCCGTGTTTAACGGGTGCGGCGGATGCGGCGGCATGTGGGAGGAGGGTGGCGGTGAAAAACATTTCGTACTTGTCGTGTATATATATATATATACGAAAATACTATAAATTTTATTTTTTGAATGAATTTTGTGAAATTTAATTGGGATCATTGATTTTTTGTCGACCAGTTATTATTAATCAATTATTTATAAAATTATCCGTAACCACCTACTATAACTCCTCAATTTAATTAGCTAAATAAAAAATTATCCTCTTATGATATAGGTTAACAAAAAAATATTATATATATATATATATATATATATGAAAGGTGATTGGGTGCACCCGGGTAAGAAAATTTTTTCGATCTCAAAACTTGATCTCGGTCGTCTGATTTATAAGGACGACCCAAATCTTTTTTTTAATAATAATAATAAACTCCCTGTGATGTTGGCGGCCGCCATACTATGGTGTCGACCACATCTGGTTGCCCACCGGCCAAATCTACCCATAGCGCTGACGGCCACCATGTAGGTTACATCTGGTCGCAGGTGGCCTTGTCTGGCTACCAATCGGCCAAATCCTAATGCGAGGCGGCCAAACATGGTTGGTAGAGGTCGAATTGGCCTGCACGGCGATAGAAATTATTTTTTTTATGTACGGCCGGATCTGGCCACCGTTGGCTAGGTCCAGCTATTGAAGGCTGAATCTTGCTTTCCCTGGACCAAATCTAGTTGGGGACGGTTAGGTTGAGCTTGCGACGACCAAATTTGACCGCGCAACAATAAAAAATGGTCAGATCTATGGCAACAGCTGACGTCAGAGGCATGAAGAGCATGGTCGTGGTGTGCTGTGTGACTAGCAACAGTGTTGGCGATCGGGTTGGACAGCATGGCAGCGGTAGCCACAGACATTATTAGAGGAGGTTTAATTTTTTTTTTGAAAATAATAAATTTTGGGCTGTCTTTATATCAAAATTTAGTACAAAAAAATTTTCTGCCCGGGCTTGAGGAGGCAGATTGGAAAATGGGCACAGGGCAGCCCACTTTCATTAACCAAGATGATACTTGAATAAAGAGCGATCAGTTTCTTTAGCGTCAAAAAAAAAAGGGTGGTCAGTTTGTGGCCAAGGAAAGGGACGCATGGAAATCTGACGACTACAGGCCAGGGTTCTTGGTCTTATGCCGAAGAATATATAATATTAAAATAAATGTCCTAAAAAAAAGTTAAAATAAATAATCAATTCTCTGGGGAAAAAAACGTTTAACTAAGTTCTCTCCCCTTCAAACTGCCCTTGTTCGTAAGGAAGAAAACCATTATCGTATCATGCAAATAATAATAATCTAAAAAATTATAAGAGAAAATTTGTGAGAGGTCTTCATGTGAAGAGATATTATTATTTACAATAGTTTGGTGTTGGTTTGAGTTGATGACTAAGAATAAATTTAACCATTCGATTGCATTATAATTAGCTTCTATAAAATTAAATAAAATTATCTTTAATATCCAGCTATCTTTACAATCTAATTGTTCGTATTAATTTTATTTAGTTGGAAATTTCTCTTTGTTATTTTCTACAACTGGTACAGAATTTTTATATATTATTTTAAAGAAAACAATTCAAATGCTGCATTGATTTGTTTTCTCCCGTCCATATTTTAATTTGTTTGATCCATTGTGATATCTTCGTAAACTAGTACAATAAAAGTTTACAAGGTTCAATTCCATTAATTTTTTCTTTTAAAAAATCAATTATATCCACAATTAATTTTAAGCATTTTTTTCAAGTAAATTAGAGTGAGTAAATAAACTTTGCTAGTTTGGAAACTCTACATTCATACGCAGTGATCTGCATGCCGTAAAACTAGCTTGGAGGCCTAAAATGCATCGTATCTGCTTGAAAAAAAGCTGGATATATGCCATTCATATTTAAAAACTCATGCTTTGATATACAAGTTGTGAAGGGTAGTTATTCTATGAGTTTTTAAATCTAAATGGCATATATCCTGCTTTTTTCAACCATCCAGCGTAGTAGTCAAAAACATGAATTATTATCCTTTTTTTGGGAATAGCCGAGTCAGAGTTCATGGTTTTTTGTCAAGGTTGGTCTTTTCAAGAAAACTAACAAGCATTAACATATAATTCAAGCTCATTATTATCTTCGTAGGAACAACAAGGAGGCCCATTTTCATTTGTCATGCAAGAGAAAGTCCATTTAAATGTGTACGACTCTAATGCGGAGCGCAGCTGCTTGAGCAGGCTCTAACTTTTTATCAACGTTCTGAATGCTACCTTTTATTAAATAACATACTACAAGTGATGGAAAATGAGTAGCCCAGCTTGATAGGACGTTTGTTTTGGGTACAAAATGTCAAAGGTTTAAATTGTTCAGGTCAATTTCAGTCGGACATATTTTAATATTTTAAAATATTATAATGCATACTAATTAATAGATTGGGTTGGGGTGGGGGTGGGGGTGGGATAGGAAAAAGTTCTTTCTTTTTAGTTTAGTTTTATCTCCTGTTATGTCATTGTAATGCGCTCTTTTGAGTTCGGCGGAACTCGAGCCTCCATGTCGTAGATTCAAATTCTACATAGCGTGATTATATCGTGTTCTTATCATTATAATACCAGATTATAATAAACTAACATTATTAACCCAAATTGAAATTGACTTCCTATGGATTAAAATGAGGTCAATTAAAGAAAAAGATGTTATATGTTTCCGTAAACGGGCTCATGAGAAAAAAAGTGGCTCATGGATTGCGAATCAAATTTTTTTATGTGCGCTTTTCAAAAGCAAGCACCCAATATTTATTTATAGAACAAAGTTACAGTACTTACAAGCCGGCAATTATATTTGGTCCGCCTTAACTAATCAGTATTCCAGTTCTCCAGGAATTAAGGAAGTGAAGTGAAAGCCAAAGAGTGAATACATGTATCATTGTACACGTATAAGAGAAGACACATGATGTCTTGGGGAAGGAATTAATATTGCCTGGTCTATATGCACTATGCAAGGAAGCACCATTGAATCGAAATTGATACGACATAATAGAAAAAAATATTTTAGCCAAAATTTTCCCTTGTCTTTATTAAATTTATATGGGCATAAAAACTGCACAATGTTTGGGACAATTATACTCTTGATCATCAACAATAATATTTTGATTTTTCGACAAATTTGGGTTTGCTAATTTGGATATAAGAATGGTTATAGTGTTTATTTATAGATGAATATATATAATTGTATGCATGCCGGAGAAGTTTTTATTAATAAATGATAAATATCAACCCTATTAGAGTACTAAGTACTACTGCACGCCACGCATGCGAACAAATACGTTCCAAACTTTCCTTCGAACCAAGTTTAATCCCTTCGAAGGATAAAACTTTGAGAGGGGCTTCCAAAACTCAGATCCATGAGACAAACTTAGAAAAGTCCAATGAATCTGATTCATCAAGCTTACCAAATATACATCGCTATTTCCGGTTCTAATACTTTTTCTTTGGGCTTTTTACTATAAAACGGAGGAAGTTTTTTAATATTATTAAGTAGTAGAAAAATCAAGTCTTATTATTAAAAAGAGGAAAATAAATTGAATTGTCTAAAATACCATCCCTTAAAAAAATAAATTAAATTCACCAATTTTTTTAAAAAAAATTAACACGACCGGCCAACAGCCCCAAGGTCGGGCGGCACGAGATCTGATCGCCTTTGGCCGAGAGGCAGTTGACGTAGCCTGTCAGGCCGGCCGCCAAATGATGGCGAGCCACATAAGTTAAAAATATGTGTAAATAGTATTGGAAATTAAGCACGGCCAGTGATGTGGCTGGCTTTTGGATCCAATACAAGCATGCCAGCTTAGTAAGGCGACTTTTCTTGGTGCAATCCAAAAATATAAATACGTCGCGGGGATCTAAGAGATAAAGATGATGGAAATGTAGGTCAGAATCATTCTTGTACCAGCTCTAAGTCGGGGACATCTGGACTTCGAACCTAATCTTTAAGATCTTTCGTCCATAACTGTACTTGTCATTTGATTTGCGCACATCAAACTCAACTACTTCTGTTGCAAAAAGGTGTGGTCCTCGCCTTGTACACCTGTTGGGTGCATGTTATCGCAGATCAATAACTAAATGTAGCACCCCTTCTTTTTCAAAGCATATACATATAGAACGTGCGACTTTCATATATATAAATAGATATAAGAGCACATAGTTGCTGCATGCAGCTGGAAATGCTATCATCATGATTAAGATAAAACGGCACTCACTAGCTAACACTAAACAAGACATAATCAGTTCTTAAAGACAAGAAATATATAGCATTAAATGGTTTTCCAACCATTTCTTTCGTTTTTTAAATATAGTAGTACGTGTTATATAATGAAACAATATTATAGTGGAAAGCAATCCGTAATCTTACTATATTAATAACAGGGAGACACCAAAAAAGAAACGCAAAGCTGGAAGATAGAGTATCTAAGATCATCCACTTAATAACACGTACACGTGTATACCGAGCTCATGACTCCGTTCATGGCTCACCAAATGGAAGCCAATTATTGATTTAGCACACACTGCACTGCAGCTGTCGAACCACTACGCACGTTAATCCTCGGTGGTCGGTTTTGATTTGTTTATTGTGTTATTGATCTTTTTATAAGCAACAAAAAATACGCATGCATGCGCGCGTCAAAGAACTACCCATGATATATATAGTGTTTGTTGCAACCTAGCAGCTTATTATACATAGTTGAAAGTTGAGATAAGGTATTTATAATTCGTTTTTTGGTAATTGAAAAGTTTACTTAATTTGGTATGCTATTGATAAAAATATACAGAAATGAAACCAGCTCAGATTTTATAAGACATGCAGCTAACGCTAATAAGATTTTATAGAGTTTTCTCTCGTCTTAGCTAGATAAATACCTGGAATGCACACATGAGTAACGTAGCTTATACGTTATATTTATATCAACTAGTAACAATTTGCATGTATTTAAATCATAATGTACAGTCGGACCATATATATCATCTGACCAGACTGCAAGAAGATTATGTACATGGGTGAAAAGTACAAAGTTGCAGATGATGAAGGGTACAAATTAAGTTAAGCAGCAGACTGGGGTACATTGCATGTATAAGGGATAAAGCACAAAGTTTTACTTGTTCATCAGCAATTCACTTACACTGCCTTTAAGAAAATTACCAATAGACTCTGGCAATATTGGTTCTTGATAGCCCAAGCAAATGACAATACAGCACTTGGTCTGGACCGTCTCGTCAACCTACAAATATAAGACAGTTCCTACTAACTAAAAACAAAGATTTCACGACGTCCAATCTAAATTTATCATATATGGGAACAGAGACAAGTACAAACTTCAATTATTTCGTCTTCTTTTTTAAAAAAATTAGCCCGAAAATGAATCGATGCTCCTACTCTTTTACACGAAAGGTCAGGAAGCTAAGCCGGCCCCCTATAAGCTGACTAATTACCACCTAAAAATGACTTTAAAGTATTTTATTACATCTCAAACAAGCAAATACAAACTTGGTTTCATCTACCAATATTACTAATTAGAAGGTGTACATACATAACAATATTGGGAATACAAATACTGATGGATTAAAAACATCAAAATTTGTTACGGCCCCGATTGTCAACACATGTATATAATTAAAGATGCCAAAGACATTAAGATTGGATTTATGTATATGTTTTTCTTAAAGTTAATTAATCTTACATTTGGGATGAATTTTACTGCCACTTAGATTTCTTAAGATGGCAGCAACTCTGTTTAGGATGAGTTTTATCATCACTTTGATTTTTTAAGTAGCATCAACTCTCTTTTGGGATAAATTTCCTATTTCTGCCACCTTTTGGGATTTTTAAAGTAGCAATAACCTTCATCAAGGAAGAAATAGCCTCTCACAAGATCTTTGTGTAAAGTTGCCGGAAATTTACATGGAATGAATTGTACTATTTGTGCCACTTACTAGGGATTTTTTAAAGTTATGGTAATATCCATCTGAAAGAAATGGAATAAATAGAGGTTGCAATATTAGGTCTCTCACTCGATGTTTATCACTATATGCAAAAACTACAAACGACAGCCACAATCATGGTCAGACCTGTTTCTGCAACTTCTTTCTATGATTTCTAATTTAAGTAAGCAGCCATGTTTCTACCTCCGGGTAAGGCAGGTCTGTATCATACGATTTTTTAATGGTTTTCTTTAATGTAGCAGCCATCTTTACCCTCCAAGTGTCAGGTTTATGTCACCTTGTTTTGCCACTTTTTTCTAAGATTTCTTAAGATAGCAGTCATCTCTATTTACTTACGGGAGGTCACGTCGTCTTTGTCGATGTAGAATTATGTGCATTATTCTCATTCAAATTATAAAAGAAAAAACGAAAAAAGAAACACTAACAAGGTTCGGCAATTTGCCTACTTCACCAAGTTAAATGAGGAGTTTCTAATAAGTCACACGAAAAATTATCTCGCGAGAATACCCTCTATTTCATCATAAACAAATCACCAAAATCTTGTCCGAAGACAAACTATGTCTCCGGTGAAAGTGTTATTATTAGATGAATGGAATGCTATACTAAAAGCCCAAAATTCGACACTATTTACTGCTTTCTTGTTTTGATGCTGAAAATGGGAATTAAAATGAAATTATATCTTTTTTCATGTTTTTATCCCAATCCTATTTTATAGCCCAATTGTCTGTACGTTCGGGCCGTAAATAATTTCGATAGACAATCAATTATATATATATATATATATATAATATTATATTATATTATTTGTTTGTTTCTCGATTTGCATAAGAACTCACGTACTAGCGATTGTATTGAAAATCAGCTCTCTGATAATTGATCTAGATCACAACATGTGAGAAATCTAACCACTTAATTAATTATGCTTAGTATCAACGACAACTGATATATAAATATCAACAATATAAGAAAATCCAGTCATTTGTCTAAATCACATACCTTTTTTATGTAGTGGACAAAATTACCATCATATATAGCTATTCTTGTAATACAGTGACTCATATTAAATGTAGCTGACACAAGGGAACACTCGGTAATACAAATTTTTTATTATTATTTGAATTAATTAAAGTGATGCTTTGGTTAATGTTTTTTAGTTGACCATTTGAGAAAAACCTAAACTTTGTCTCATTCATCCCTGGTGATAATATAGGAAAAGAGCTATGTACTTTTGGAATAAATGTTTCTATCTTTCCCATGCCGCATACATGCTTTTATTATTTTTTGTAAAGCACTTAATATTTACTCAAAAAATACAAGTCGACAAACAATAAGCATAAGAGATCAAAGTTTGTCCTTCCAAAGATATACGAAAACTCTCATGGCTGAAGCAACAAATTAAGCATCTTAAGCAATTTAGTTTTTTTAATTAAAATAGTTCATGCGATCACGTCAAAAAAAGGAACTTTCTTGCATTCGTCTCTACCGGGTAAATACAATTATGCTGACTGTTTTATATTCGCAACAAGGTGATGAAGATTGATTTTGAATGACATCAACGAGAAAATTTGTCGTAGTGAAAGTTGCATTCTCCTTGCATTTTTTATGCCAAGCCATAATTAAAACCGTAGCAGCTGTAACTAGAAATAACCACCATAACATAAGCAATAAATTTATTTAACTTAATAACAAGAGAACGCTTTGACTATGTTTTTTATACGATCATGTGAAGGAAACTCTAATTTTATCTTGTCATGTCCGCTGGAGAAATATAATTGTCTCGAAAATACTATATTCACGACAGGATTATAAAAGATTATATTTAGATGATATAGGAATTTGTCCTAGTGAGAATTCTATTTCTGTCTCCAATCTTTTTGCCGAATTGTAATTAAAAAGAGAGAGTGTCATTAATGTTGATAATAATATTATATATATATATGTGAAAAAAATTAAGATTAAATATACCTCATATATCTTGTATGAACAACACGTCTAATTTGAATATTTTAATGGGTCTCACAAAATAATATTTATATAGATTAAAAGTAAAGTCCATAAGCAAGAGAGTGATAAAATTTTAATCTTTGTGACATCACTATGACCTATTTTAAATTTTTTTAAAATACATTATCTAATAAATATTTTGAAATTAATTTTTATTTCAATTATTTTGATAATTAAAATGAAAGATTTAAAAATATTAAATTGAGTTAAAAATTTATAAAATATCTTTATTTTATTTATTTATTTATTTATTTATTTATGTAGATTATAAATAGAGGACTTATTAAATTGATTTGAGTAAAACATGTAGCCCATTTAAGTTATATGAGTTTTAATTCATATATATATATATATATATGCATTGATTTTCCACTAAGATATGAATATAGATAAGATATATGATCAAGATTTGTGTGCGCCACCCATGGACGCATACGTGGGCGCACGTAGTCTTCTCCGTTTGAGTGCTAGCGCACACAATACCTAATAGATGTTGCAGGAGAGGGCCCTGCGGAAGTGGATACACATCTGTCACCAGTCCCCCTTGCTACTGCTGCCTTGTCTTTATAATCACGGGCGATTGAGCAAACTATCTGTTGTTTCCCCGAACTAGCTACAGTATCTGCTACACAATTAAACCGCAGCCTCTATTTATTATCAAGGGGCAGCTTCTGCAGAACCAAGGAGGAGTCACTCGCCCTTGCCCGTCCGACCTTTCCAGACTTGTTCCGTCTATAAAAGCCCAAAGCCATAGATCTACTCTTCACCAATTACCGCATCCACAAGCACTTGCAAGTGTTTGTTAACTAGCTAGCTCATGCAGGCGTTAATGTCTAATAATAATTTCTTCATCTTCATCTTCATTGTGCTCTTCCTTGCCTTGGTAAGAAGGGTGCATGGGGCAAAGCCTAAGATGAGGCTTCCACCGGGATCCATGGGCTGGCCTTATATTGGCGAGACTCTCAAGCTCTACACACAAAATCCCAACTCCTTCTTCTCCACCAAGCAGAAAAAGTAATTACATGAGATGTGTACTATACATATATGTTACGTGATGATTCATATTTTTCTTGTTGTTCTTGAGCTAACACTTGCATTTTGTTATGATATGATCTTGGCCGGTCTGCAGGTATGGAGATATATTTAAGACTCATATATTAGGATGCCCATGTGTGATGATATCGAGTCCAGAGGCAGCAAAGTGTGTGCTTGTCAGTAAAGCAAATCTATTCAAGCCCACATTTCCTATTAGCAAAGAAAGGATAATAGGACCTCAAGCTATCTTCTTCCACCAAGGCGAGTACCACTCCAAGCTCAAAAACTGGTACAAGCCTCTCTTCTTCCCTCGGCTATTAAAGGCTCGGTGTCAGACATTGAGCGTGTGGTCCTGGACCTTCTACCCTCTTGGAGCAACAACAGCGTTATCATTGCCTTTGAAGAAATGAAGAAGGTAACTAATTATACTAGTAAGAATCAATACAAGTGCTAGATGTTTAGCCTATTCTTTGCTAATTATCTTCTCGCGGCCCATTCTGTGCATGTAAGTAATCGTGGGTTTTTTGACAATTTATCAGTTTGCTCTAGAGGTGGCCATGTTTGCTGCTTTTGGTCCTAATGAAGAGCTGGAGAAAGTAACCATTAAGAAACTGTACAACTGCTTGGAGAAAGGTTACAATTCCATGCCAATTGATCTTCCCGGAACCCCTTACCGCCAAGCAATCAAGGTAGCTTTGAGATGTATATATATATAGTTTTTTTGTTGTTTCTTCCTAGTTCACAGTTTTGTCATTGTACGTGTTTGTATAAGTATTCGTAACATTGACCCGGACCAGTTTCGGGTTGCCGTAAGAGTACCATACATTCAAGTAAATATAAATAATATATATATATATGTAATAAGGTGAGCTAGCTTTTTGTGCATTTGTACAGGCAAGAAAGAAGCTTCATGAGATACTGGAGAAGGTGATAGAGAAGAGGAGGGAGAGGAAGGGATGCGCAAAAGGATTGCTGGGAGTGTTGTTGAGGTCCACAGATGAGAAAATTTTTCAGCTGAGCAATTCCCAGGTTGCAGACAACATCATTGGTCTGCTATTTGCAGCTCATGACACAACAGCTAGCGTTCTCACGTGGATTGTCAAGTACTTGGGTGACAAACCAAATCTTTTGAAATCGGTTACGGTGCGTTGAATCGATCTTTTCTTGACACTCTTGTCTCAAATCCATATTCCATATCCAATTAATCTACTTCATATGTAGAGGACTTGCTTTGAATCAATTACATACCCAATTATTCCCTTCAATTGATCACAAGATAGTGAATACAAAATATATGATCTTCAGTATGAAGCAATCTGGTTCAAGTAAGAAGAAGAGGTAACTTTATGTCGACAAGTTTTTAAAAGAGTTTGTAATAGAAATGAAATGTGAATGACGTTGCAGATGGAGCAGGATGAGATTCGGCGCAGAGTTGTCCGGGAAGGCCGGCGACTAACGTGGGAAGACACGAGAAACATGCCTTTGACTATGCGGGTAGTTCTTATTAACTCGACTAGTATGAAATGGAATCGAATGAGATCAGAGTAGAGCTTTAGAACTGTAATAATAACGCTAAATGGGGGTATGAGTTTTCATTATATATATCCAATTAATTTTATGTAAGGAGTAGGGTCAATATCGAATTATGAAACTATGATGCCAAGTAGCTTGTCGTATCATATATCCACTTATATTAATTAGTGACACTAGATCTTGATTTACCTTGAATGGAGTTTTGAAGTCATGGAGCTGAGTGGGTATGTCCTGTCATATATCCATTTAAAATGACCTCATTCACTTCTTGCGGAAAGCTAAAAGCTTTTTTCCCCATTCGGCTAGTGATTAATTTAATTAATTACTTACTGGATTGAATTTACTATTATGTTTAGCTATTATGTTTACCGATACAAATAAACCGTGATTTTGTTTCAGTTTATCCAAGAAACGCTTCGAGCAGCAAGCATTCTGTCGTTCACATTTAGAGAAGCAGTTCAAGATGTGGAGATGAACGGTTACATAATACCCAAAGGTTGGAAGGTTCTCCCACTCTTTAGAAGCATCCATCACTGTGCAGAGTTCTTCCCTGACCCTGATAAATTCGATCCATCCAGATTTGAGGTAATTTCTTTCTCTTCTTATATATTGAGGTAATAATATTCCCCCTAAATTAAATATAGCTTGTTGATGAAAACTTGGTGTTTTAACAGGCGCCATTAAAACCCAACACTTTCATGCCCTTCGGCAATGGGATTCACTCGTGCCCGGGAAGCGATTTGGCCAAGCTGGAGATGCTTGTGCTACTCCACCACCTAACAACCTCATACAGGTTGCTCTTCACCTCTACCTTATTATTATCGTTAAATTAGCTAGTAACTTATCACTAGCTATGCCTGCGCTGCTAAGCAGCATCTCTCACTACCAAGCACAACTGAACAAAAGTCAGCTTATACTTTTGTCAGGTCAACGTGTCACTGAGTACTCAATGGAGTGGCCCTCCCATGACATGCATGATCTATTGCATGTCAATTTCGACATGTGTTAAAAAAATATAATACTTATTTTGTCACAATTTAAGAGTTATAATATTATTTTTTGAGGGCTAAATTATTTTTGGATTGACATGACATCAATATCGAGGGTGTCAGTAATATATCCAATGAATCTTTTTTTATATACATTGTTATAATTCGGTTCCAGATGGGAGGCCGCGGAGCAAGGCGAGGGCATTGAATACGGACCTTTCCCAGTGCCCAAACATGGGTTGCCCATCAAAGTAGTAGCAAGAGAGCAGACCGAGAGGAAGCAGACAAGTATGTGACAATTGTGTAAGAAACACTTCTCTTGCAAGTGATGTGCGTTGCATGCTCTGCATCTCCTTCCCAGGACTATACCTCTTCTGTGGAGCCTGGTGGATGTTCCATCTTGATCCTCTCTCAGGAAGTATCTGATCAATTGGGTTGAGAAAATTAATAAAAGCAGAGAAAGCAACAGGGCAAGAGAAAAATGAATTAACCTCGACTCTAGGCTTTGGCCGGGTATTGCATGTCCACCGCAGAAAAGGAAACAAGATCATGTAGAGAAGTACGCTGGTGGTTTTTGCCTCCTTGGATGCCAAATTTGTGGAAGCAGTTGCATGCTCCGGCTCTTCCTGCAATAATACTTATATATAATATTATAGTTTTAGTTATGTTCTATGTGTGGATTAGATATTGATGGGGTAGAATAATATTAGAGAACTAGACTGGGAATAACGATGAATGGCTTCTTTTGGTTCTTAGAATTTGTAGAACACAAAAAGGTCAACTGATGTAGACGATCTTATTAATTTGGAAAATCTTGCATGTTTTTTTTCCCTTTTTTGTTTTAAACTTTTTATTTAATGAGATGTGAAGGTCTGGGTACATGGATATGAAACGCATGGCTTCAAATTATGAGAGCTGCAAAATATCCCTGCTATGCCACTGCCATTAGTGAGTCATCGGTCGTACTTCAAAGCTGGCCCGTGAGCAGAATTAGAACAGTGTTGTGTGCGGCTAAAGGGGTCTTCTTTGGGACGCATGCGATGATGATGATTGATGATTTTGATTATCAAATGTCACTATTGATGTGTCCCCAGTAGAGTTGCTCAGGCCCGTTCGAATCGGTTTTTTTAGACTTGTGATGAACTTATTTAATCAAAATTTAAATTCGAGCTTAATTCAGTTTGAATTGAGTTTTTAGTATTCGAGTTCGAATCGGGTAATCTGTTTATTTGATCAGCCCATGACTGACTTGAGCTCGTATATTGAGAACCTTCGCGCCCACCTCGAACTTGAGGGGGTCAAGGAGGTAGGGTTACGAAGAAGTGGCAAGCAGCAATCATTCGCAGCACTTCGATTCATGATCCATTGACTACTTCGATTCATGATCCATTGACTAGTAGGTGGCATCACTCTGTGGCATGATCCATCTATCCTTTTTGTTGTTCCCCTCTTACCTTGATACAAAATGGTAAAGTTGTCATGTTTTTTTTTAGATCTGGTATGGATTTAGTCTTGTTTATATTATCTAGAATTTTTTGTTTTGCTTGTTAGATTTATATAATTTGATTTTGAGTGCGAGGATGAACAAGAGATGATATGCTTGCCAACGGGAATGAAGTGGCCAATGTGAAAGTGCCCCCTTTGGCCTTTGCTATTAAATTTCTAATATAATTTTATTTAAATACCCTAAGTCTCAAATACAGTAATAGTGCTTCGTATTATTCACCATTACATATTAGAGTTTTAATGTATCATGTCACACTAACGACTCAGTTCAAGTTACAAATCAAATTGAGTCGAGTGACGAGCCGAACTTCTCTCGAATTGAGTTGATTCGAGTTTATATAAACACGAGATTGGCTCATATAGAGATGAGTCAAGTCGATTCACCAAATTCGAGATATTGAGTCGAGCTGAAAAATCATCGAGTTTGAGTTGAGCCGAGTCGAGTCAACAAAACTCGCAAGCCAACTCAGCTTGTGAGCAGCCCTAGTCCCTAGGATAGTCCCAAATAGGCAAACACAATACCCATTCGCAGAATTTGGGTTACATTTTGGGTGTCATCGTCGCTTGGGGTTCTAAGGTAGTATAGTTGGTTTCTAGTCAAATTTAAGAGATTGAACCCTGATTCTAATTAGAGTGGTAAGAACTTATAACCAACAATATAAGATGTCACATTATACAGGATTTATATTATAGATAAATTTTAATTTTATAGATAAATTCTTATTGAATAATAAAATGAAATATAATAATATAATATCTTAAATATAGAATATAATTGATTTTAAAGATAATACTTAATTGAATGAGAAGATAAATTAAAATAATTTGACTTATTATATTTTTTTGTATTTTAATCGGTTATATTTCCTATTTTTAATAAAATGTCATCATTGAAATTTATTTTTATTAATACGAGTACATATGGTTGTAAGACCGAAATCAAAATTCTCCCATTAAATATCATAAGTGGCAATTCAAAATTTTAGTAATAAATTAAATTGACTGCTATCATCCACATATATCTAGTTACTCGGTTGGATCCTACAATTAATATTAACTATTAGACCTTATAACTAATTATTTACATTTTTTTTACATTCTATTTATTCATTCTAACTTAACATAATGTAGGTCAATTACTTAGCATAACCGAACAAAAGTCAGCCTTATACTTAAATCAGGTCAACGTGTCACCGAGTACTCAATGGAGTGGCCCTCCCATAACATGCATGATCTGTTGCATGTCAATTTCGACATGTGTTAAAAAAAATATAATATTTATTTTGCCACAATTTAAGAGTTATAATATTATTTTTTGAGTGCTAAATTATTTTTGGATTGACATGACATCAAAATCAAGGGTATCAGTAAACATCAAATGAATCTTTTTTTATATACATTATTATAATTTGGTTCCAGATGGGAGGCCGCGGAGCAAGGCGAGGGCACTGATTGCGGACCTTTCCCAGTGCCCAAACACGGGTTGCCCATCAAAGTAGTAGCAAGAGAGCAGACCGAGAGGACGCAGACAAGTATGTGACAATTGTGAAAGAAACACTTCTCTTGCAAGTGATGTGCGTTGCGTGCTCTGCATCTCCTTCCCAGGACTATACCTCTTCTGTGGAGCCTGGTGGATGTTCCATCTTGATCCTCTCTCAGGAATTATCTGATCAATTGGGTTGAGAAAATTAATAAAAGCAGAGAAAGCAACAGGGCAAGAGAAAAATGAATTAACCTCGACTCTAGGCTTTGGCCGGGTATTGCATGTCCACCGCAGAAAAGGAAACAAGATCATGTAGAGAAGTACGCTGGTGGTTTTGCCTCCTTGGATGTCAAATTTGCGGAAGCAGTTGCATGCTCCCGCTCTTCCTGCAATACTACTTATACATAATATTATAGTTTTAGTTATTTTCTATGTGTGGATTAGATATGGGTGGAGTAGAATGATATTAGAGAACTAGAATGGGAATAACGATGAGTGGCTTCTTTTGGTTCTTAGAATTTGTAGAACACAAGAAGGTCAACTAATGTAGACGATCTTATTAATTTGGAAAAGCTTGCATGTTTTCCCCCCCCATTTTTGTTTTAAACTTTTTATTTAATGAGATGTGAAGGTCTGGGTACATGGAACTGAAACGCATGGCTTCAAAATTATGAGAGCTGCAAAATATCCCTGCTATGCCACTGCCATTAGTGAGTCATCGGTCGTACTTCAAAGCTGGCCCGTGAGCAGAATTAGAACGGTATTGTGTGCGGCTCAAAGGTTCTTCTTTGGGACGCTTGCGATGATAATCGTTGATGATTTTGATATCAAATATCACTATTTGATGTGTCCCCAGGATAGTCCCGAATAGGCGGACACAGTACCCATTCACAGAATTTGGGTCACATTTTGTGTGCCATCGCGGCTTGGGGTTCTGAGGAAGCATAGTGGTTTCTCGTTAAATTTAAGAGATTGAACCCCGATTCTAATTAGACAAGTAAGATCTTACAACCAACAATATAAAATGTTACATTCACGCGATTTATATTATAAATAATTTTTTGTTGAATAATGAAATAAAATATAATTATATAATTTCTTAAATAGAGAATATAATTAACTTTAAAGATAGATCTTAATTGAGTGAAAAAATAAATTAAAATAATTTAATTTATTATACATTTTTGTATTTTAAGAGGTTATATTTCATATTTTTAATAAAATGTCATCATGGAATTTTTTTTTATTAATATGAGTACATATGGTTGTAAGACCAAAATTGAAATTCTCCCATTAAATATCGTGAGTGGCAATTCAAAATTTTAATAATAAATTAAATGAATGCTATTATCCACACTCAATGGATATCGTCTGACTTCATTCACCCCAAAAGTTAATTAGTTAATTAGCTTCTGTTGCTCAATTGGTCTAACATTTGTACTTCCCATTATCTGCCAAAGTCTCATTCACTGTCAATGAAAGGAGGAGATTTCGTTCCCAGTGGAAGAAATCGCACCAATTTTGTAAGGGTACTTGCGTAAGAAACTCCAAGATGGTATGAGATGCTACGGACATGCAATTTTTTTTTCGAGAGCACATTTTGAAAGAATGTTTGTCAATGCAACAGCAGAACTAAGGAACATCATGTTAAGTTGAACTGAATAAAAAGAATGTAAAATAAAAAAATAATTAGAATGTAAATAATCAGGTCTAATAGTAAATAGTAATTGTAAGATCCAACTTGAGTGACTAGATATATGTAAATAGGGTTGCTAATTGAGCGAGTCAGCTCGTGAGCATTTAGCGTTCGGTTCGGCTTGACTCGACTCGAAACTCGACATTTAAATGCTCGACTCGAACTCGACTCGAACTCGATTCTTACGAGTCAAGCTTGAACAAGGTCGTGTTCGACTCGACTCGGTTATAACTCGACTCGTAACTCGACTCGAACTCGATTCGATAAAATAATATAATAATATAGTCTTTATATTATATATATATATATATATATGTATGTATAGAAATTCTATGGTGCACTGCCTAGCGCACCATGCGGCGCCAAATCTGGGCCGCTGGATTGAAATCCAGCGGCCCAGATTTGATAGGCCCAGACCCGCCCAAGACCCGCCCAAGACCCGCCCGACCGTTCGTCCGCCCCGTCCGCCCGCCGCCCGCAGCCCGCTCGCGCTCGTCCGCCCGTCGACCACCCTCGTCCCCCCTGCTGGGCCCCCCCCCCCCCGGCCGCGGCCCCTTGCCCCGCCCGTCGATCACCCTCGCCCCCGCCGCCATGGCCCCTCGCCCGCCGCCGCGCCAGCGGCCCCGAGCCGTCGCCCCCGCCTGCCGCTACCCGCCACCCTCCCCAAGCGCCGCTCCTTCCCCATCCCGCCGCCTCCCTCCCGGCCCTGCCGGCGCCCTCCCCCCAGCCCCAGGGCTTGCCGCCGCGCCCCCCACCCCGGTTCCCCCTCGGCCCCGACCGCACCCTTCCAACCCCCCCCTCCCAGCCGCCGCCCACGGCGGCAGGGGCGAGGGTGATCGACGGGCGGGGCGAGGGGGCCGCGGCCGGGGGGCGCCGGCGAGGGGGGAGACGAGGGTGGTCGACAGGCGGACGGGCGCGAGCGGGCGGCAGGCGGACGGATGGTCGGGCGGGTCTTGGGCGGGTCTGGGGGCCTATCAAATCTGGGCCGCTGGATTAAAATCCAGCGGCCCAGATTTGGCGCCGCATGGTGCGCTGCCAAAAGAGGGTAAGTAACAAAAATAAAATAGTTGAGATGGTAAGTATTCACCTTGATGACTTCGAGGTTATGGGTTTAAACCATATTGACCTCAATTTTTCTTTTGACTTTTAATCGAGCTGGTTTCGAACGGGCTCACAAACTTTAAACAGTTTAAGTATATTCGAGCACGAACACATAAAAGATATTCGAGTCGAACTCGGGCATGTATGTCCAAAACTCGTTCGATCTCGAGTCGAGTTTGAACGAGTTTCGAACTATTTGAGCCGAGTTCGAACACATGTTGAGCTCGGCTCGCTCGCTCAATTAGCACCCCTAATTCCTGCAACTGGTGTTGAGTACGTGACCATGAAATTTAGGTTATATTTTTTAAGAAATATCAACGCAACAATTAGAGCAAAAAAAAAATCATAGAAGATGATAATCAAAAAAAGAGAGACAGATTGTACGTGGAAACACTCTTCCACTCGAAGGTAAAATCACGAGGACGTGACCGATAGCTTTACTATATCACAAGGAGATCACATCCTCTTCCTCACTAATATAATGATTACAAAAGATACACGGGAAATCTAACCTAAACTCTCTCACAAAAGAAATAAGATCACCCCTATTTCTTAAACAACCATCTTACACGTAAGAATTACAATGCAAAACCTCTCATATTAGAAATGAACAAAGGATTTCATCTTATGTGTTGAGATAAGAAGACATGAAAACTATTTATAAACTTCATCTCAAGGTGTGTAATTTGGTAACCAACTAAAAAGTCATTAACAATATGCTCCACTTTATGGCAAACAAAGTATCAAGCAATAAAACTATTCACGAATGAGTCCTTTTGGTGTCCACAATCTTCTTTCGTAATTTTAACTTTGATGACAATAGGGCAGCAAGCAATTAAGGGTGTTTTGAGTATCGAGCGTGTTTTGAGTATAGATGTTTGATATCAACCTGAATAATTTTAATGTTACTCAAATTCGAATATACTTAAATTTTCAAATTTTTAGGAGCTTTAAACCAATTTGACTCAATTAGGCTCAAACCTAACTCGACTCGAACTAAAAACCATTTTTTTAATTGGGACATTATATATAAAGTAGAATCATTTATAGAAAATATTAAAGGGTGGTTGATCATGATTTACCAAACGATGTTGGACTATTTGCATGAGATAAAGATAAATTGGGATATTTCATGTATAATAGAATCATTTATAGAAAGTAGGGAAGATTGGTGGATTGCGATTTATCAAACGATGTAAAGAAAAAGAAAATATCATATGCCTAGTTTTGAACTAGGAACCTCTTTTATGTCATACACCACAACAACAATCCAACTATTAATCTTTTTGTTTTATAACAATAGTTAAAAGTCTTGATTATAATCATGAAAATAAAATAAAACATTTAACACAATTGATACCAAAGTTAATATATTAAATCTGATATATATATATATATATTAATGTATTAAAATTGATATTATATATTAAACCATCAAGTTGAGTTAAGAGTCAATTTCGGGTCGAGTTCGAATTATAACTGAGTCGAACACTTAATTTTTCAAAATTGACTCGTAAAATTTAAATTCAAGTTTGAGAATTTAAATGTCAAATTCAACTTGAGTCTAATCGAGCGAAATACCAATAGACTAGAGCTTGCTCGCTCAATTAACAACAACAACAATATTGTGCAATTATCTGTTCAGAGCTCTCCTATGATTTCAGAAGTGAATCATGCATGGCAATTATGTTAAATTTTACATTACTATAAACAAACAATCAGTGATACAAATATCTTGTACGCAAACTTATCGTCGATATATTTCATGCATAATTTTTATGAAGAAGACCAATCTATTGAAATCTCGTTCACTTTATATTTTGATAAATGAAGAGTCAAGGTTCTTGATGTGAGAAGACCAACCACTAGACCTGGTATTATAACCATTTGTTTCTGTATTAGTCATGTCAGTTCATCATGAAAATTTCAACACTGCAGAGAATTAATATTGTCGGAGAATAAAGAGCATAATGAAAGGCAAGCAAATAACATCATCCATGAGTTTAGAAGATTGATTAAAGAAGTGATGAATACCTGCTTAAGGCGAGGAAAAGTCTGGAAAGTAGAGTTGATGATATAACTTTTTGGATTTGTTAAAATCATACATGCTTATATGAAAGTATTTTAAGTCAGAGCAGAGGATTGTTGAACAAAATGAAAACAATCGGCATCCTTCAAACAAACAGCATCAATCAACAAAATGGTGGATGTATGGAAATTTCAAACTAACCGACCACAGATCAGCTCCAAAGTATAATTAAGATGTCGTTCTTGCCTCCTCCCACGAGTGACGCCGACGGGGACGCAGAATTCTCGATCATCGACGGTAAGCAGCGTCGCTCCCAGAAGGAGCGAAAAATTTTTCCCTAAGATTTTTAGACACGCTTCTCATGATACTGCCTTGTAGTGCGCAATTTTGTGAACACTTGCGTCAACGAATCTGCACCCACTTTTAAACAATTAAATTGTCATTGAATCGTAGGAATCACTCACTTTTAAATAACTAAAATCACTATACTTCTTTTAATAAACCGGGAGTGTGAATAAAAATGTTCAAGTAATTGCGTTCTCATCCTACAAGCGGTGCGGTTGAAGCTCAATCAAATTATTTATTAATTTCTTTACCATTTATCATTATCTAATCGTTGACCATTTATTAAATTTTCTATAATTTCCTATTTTTTTACCTGTTTAAACAATAGTAAACTTTATAAAATTTTTTAACCTGTTTAAAAATTGATAAAATTTTATGTATATGGGCCTACAACTTTTTGTAATTAAATGCACTTACTAAGGCCACAAATTTAATGCCACTTGTACCACATAGTTACATTAAACTAATCTTTTAAAATATACAACCCTAATTAAATATTAAAATAATATTATTTCTTGTTTAGAGAAGTCAACATATTTATGGATTTATAAGATTTATTTTCAAAGACTAATAACTAATTTTAATAAAATTGTAAATCGGTAAAATAGTAATGTCATCGACTTCTCACTACCGTTTCAAAATGAAAGTGTTATGATTCAATTTACCACTTCTTTTTATCACTCTTTATATAATAAAAACATTTAATCATTTTATTTTAATTTAATTTGAATCGGTTAGCAAAGTGGTACTTGTAGCTAGGGCTATTCAAAGCCCATTTAAACTCAATTTGGTTCGATAATTGATTCAAAAAAATTCGACTCAAAATTTAAACTGATATTAAACAAGTTGAACCTGGGTTTGTACTTACACAACTTGGCATGACTCAAAGTTTGATACTTTATATAAAGAATAAAATTTGTGGCCATATTTACCCTAATTTCCTTATATAAATATAACCAAATTATAAAATAACATTATACGATATTAAATTTGAACAAATTTATGTATGATTAAATTATCTTTTATGTATAATTATATTTAATTTGAGATTTTTTAATTATAAATTAAATTTTAGCATGAATTACATGAAAAAATATTACTAAATACGAATCAAACTATCTCAAATTCGAATTGACTTGAATACATTCTAGTTTGACTCAAACTCGCCAATTGTGGGAGTACTTCAAAAAACCTTTCCTCCTCTCGGCTATTTCATTTTGGGTTAACAAGATATGAAAGTACATTTTTCTATATAAAAATAGTGTGTTCCAAGGTGTGAAGTGGGGGAGAATCGGTGTCATAATTGGGATTTTAAATAAGACAACCCTTTCATTTGATCTAAATTAAATGAGACCCAAGTTTGAGCTGAACAAAATTCGATTTGACTAGCCAATGAGCACCCCTACTTGCAGCACTGTTTATGCACACCCAAATGATCATTTGGTGGAGAACTTATCGACAACAAAATTAACATAAATGGAGCCGGAATGTAAAGTCATTTGTCTAAGTCATTTCTAGCAGGCGGGTGACTATTTGTCCTGTTTTGTTTCATTATTATTATTAGTGCAAATAATAAGTGATAACTTTGGAAAAGAGTTATTATTATTTGCATTTTATATTAAGTTTTTGTCATGTTTCGAGTTGTTTATATATCAATTTTATTAGTTTAGAAGTTTATTAGATATTATTAATAATGCGAGAAATTATTGTGATTTTACGGTAAAAAGTGCTAATTAATGTTGTTCTAACAGGGTATAAGAATTAGAAGACGATCTTTAGCCAACTAATGAGAGTTTGTAGCAACTACTTTAAGGATAAACGAGATCTTCTTAGAGATAAGCGTGATCTTCATGAAGATATGCTGTAAAGATCTTTGGAGATAAGGATATCCTTGGACGTTAGGGATAAGCATGATCTTCATAAGATATTCTTAATGATCTTTAGAGTTGTGGATAAACACGGAGAAACTTTATATAAGGGGACGTCCTCTTTGAAGAAAAAGAGGAGAACAATATTAGACTGCTAAAAGACGACACGAAAGACAAGAGAAGGAAGACGAAGAATTTGAATCAGAAGAATTTTTTGTGTTTAATCGAAAACTTTATGGAGTAATTCTTTTCTAGGATTTTTAATAACAACTAGTGCATGGATTAATAAAAGTTATTAATTTTTATTTATGTGATTATGATGTTGGATTATCTATTTTATTTTATGCATTAATGCTATCATTAGCCTCATCACCTATTAATTGATCTACAGATTCGATCTGTCTAGAGATAGAAATGTTAAATTTGTCAATGAATAAAATAGCCTTTTATTCATCTATTTTAGGTGATTCACGTATGAGATAGGGATATACTCATATGTCTTGGATAACTGTTAAGGGCAAAACTTAAAATATCATTTTGCATACACAATTTTATAAAGATATAGGAATTAGGTGCGAGTGATAAGTTTATGGTGAATCTAAGAGATGTCATAAATAATTAATTCCCGTGGTTAATAATCCAAATATGTAATTCATAGGTAGAAGTTATAACTTTAATCATATAGAGCACTACGTAATATTGAAAATCCTAGGTTTGTCGTCTTGAAGTTAGTATTTAATTTAAATATTGCATTTTAGATTAGTTTAGTTTTAGTTTATAATTAAACCACTCTTTGAATTTATCTTTCAATTAAGTATAATTAATTAAATTAATTTTGGTCACTAAAATTTTTTAGTAATAATTCTTCGTGGGACGATACTTTCTTATCATTTTATTACTTGATTCGGCACGTGCACTTGCGTTATAATTTTCACATTAATAAGCCAATAGGGCGAGTCTGCATCACTTAAGGTTTGCTTAATCAGTCAGGCCCAAAGAGGCATATTAGGATTTTCTAGTGGGTATTTATTATTTAAGACTTCCTTTCTAAACATATATTAGAATATCAAAGTTGAAGCTTAGCCCTATGCCTTCTATTTACCATTCCTTTCACCCCTTCCATAGATTATACTTGCCATCAAGTCCACTAAGATCAAACACCAAGTAGAAGGGGAGAATGCAGCTAGTTAGGGACTAGGAAGGAAGTCTTGTTGCACCATTTCCCTCCATTTGCTTCCAGCTCTCAACTTTCTGACTTGGTATACGGACAACGTCATGAATGTCTATCATTTATCTTGAAGCACCGAACTTCGTATGCTTTAATAATTGATGGATTCCAGACATGAAGGCGAGGCCCAAAGTATCACCATACGGTCTGTTATTCTGAAAACATCAATCCACTCATTAATCAACATCAAATAAAGCGAGGCAGCAAGCTGTACACACAAAATTTCGGACTCTAGTTGTCAACTGTACTGTCAATTACAATTCCCGATTTTTTGTTTTTTGCCGAACAGCAATTCCCGATTGGATTGGTAAAGAGAACTTATTGTCTTTCCCACAACAAGTTCTGCAGATTAGACAAGAAAAAGAAACCAAAACTCCAAGACTTCACAGGTGTATCCCACTTCACACACTCGTCTTGTGCGATGACACCTTTATTTAAGAGAATTGTAGTCATGCTGATTTTATATCATCCACTTTGAAGTAGGTTGTTACTTGATCAAGAGCAACAATTGCATGCACACATATATAGATTTTATTTATTAGACTTCTATACCGAAATATGCATTTTTCATGGTCCTATACGTTTGGCCTCAGACATGTTTATGAAATACATATCTTCAGAAACCTCTCTAACATTTTTTATTGTTTTTTTTAAAAAACCCTAACATTTGGGGCCTACTCATTTCGTATCAAAAAGTGATCACCCAAAAAATTACCATAGACCATAGAAATTGGAAAAAAATAGCCAGCCGTCTTACCAATCAAATCCCTTGTCAATCCAATGTTACGACGTTTCGGCTCACCTTGAGGTAAACATGCAAAGTACTCAAGAAATACTTTTATTCTAAGCATTACGTTAACAAAAAAATTGAATAAAATCATTTACTTGTAATAACAAAAATCAGATCAAAATGCGGGTGATTTTTTCCTGCAAGTGAATAATTTCAATGGCGTAAAATCCTTCCTAGTGCCAAAAATTTACGTACACCATGTTGCAAGGCCGAGCTTCGACCAAATGACTTTTTGCGTACTATCATCCTTCCCACGGCCCACCTCGCAGCCCAGGGAACTCTATCCAGCCATATATCAGTTTGCTAGTAGGCCCTGAAACATTGGCATGGCAGACAACTCTGTTCCATCAAGACTTGCCAGTTAGAATTGCTTGGGCACAATCCATTAAAGGACCAATCCACCCACCACTCCGTATTTTTCAAGCACAATAATCTGATAAGTTCATGAATGGAATCCCATCTACATCCACTCACCCGTTTCATCTCTTCATCAAAATTCCATCTAGAAGGTAGCAAGTAGGTTTGTCTATCGGCTGTCGCACTGCAAAGTGCAAACTTCAAACGAGCACTGATACTTATTGACACACAGCTATATCCAACATAGGAACTTCCACCTAGAAAGTTTCCTGTATGAGAGATCTCATTGCAATTGATAATGAATCAAAACTTCCACCGGCAATTCTAAATCGCAGCCATAAAGTGGGTAGAAAAGGTTGCTGAGCTTCCAAGATTAGGGATTATATTAGTGGCTCAGCAACTGCTCATGGCCTAACCAATCAACCAAGCTAGTAGCTAATTTTAGATTTCATGTCCCCCAGAGAAGTATTTTGGCTGAATACTTCACAAGCAGAATTCAGTACTCGCCCATTTCGTTTTGAGTACTGGCAGTTGGCACAGCACAATTCTGTCTAATAATTTAGTTTCTAGGCCTGTCATGAACACTCCCCAAATTGACCACCTACAACTTCCAAACAAATTCATATTTCATACACACATCAATGAATGTTATTACAGAACTAACCTAGCACTCGTAATACCAAACGATTCGAAGCAAAGAAGCCTGTCTTCAAACTCCCAGTCCTAGAATTTCATGTTGTGCTTAACTCAAAACCTAAATTCAAAAAGCAATCCAGCTCAACAAACAACCAAACAAACATGTCCGGTAACGAGTGATTACTGAATGCAATTGTAGCAATACAATAATCGTAACACCCCAATGTGGCTTATAATGCGAACCAAATCACAGTATTAAATCATGAATTAATATTTTTTATCATTTAAAATAAAATACCAACTTACATGACAAAAACTACTTGAAATGTCGAAAGATAGAAGGTTCGAGAGAATCTAATGTACATCCATAATACGCATAATTACACAAAAAAACATACACAAACTCCTAAGGTAGAGCTCACGTAAATATGATATCTTAAATGAATCCAAATTATAGAGGAAATTTCAAATTTTGAAAAAAATCTGATAGTTCAAATTATATAGAAGACTTTAAATTTTGAAAAAAATCTGGAAGAATCTCTTGTAACTATGATGTGGGTAACTTTTCACAAACCCATATAATTTTATAATTTATAAAATCTACACGAAGACATTTACATTTCAAGTATTTCACACACAAAAATATTTTAGAAGAGTTCCATCATGTTTACATCACATTCACATGGTATTTGCAACACAATTTATATTCTTCAACTGTGTTAGTTCGCTTGGTTTTTACATGAGTTTTTACCTGCAAAACAAAACATAAAAGTTCCTCTAACTCCAGGTACATGCACAAGTATCATGATTTAACGTATTTGGGATTTTATTTAACCTTCAGTTTTGAAACTTTAGGGCTCTTAGGAGAATTTCTTTACAAAATGGTTAATCCTGCATGCTCTAAAGTATACCGTTTACAAAACAGTTCAAACACAAATTAGTAATAATAACTTTTATAAATTTTAAAATAGGGCAACTGTGCATTTCAAGGCTTGCAAGCTTTTACTCATTTATTCAAAGTGGCTCACTAGCCCAGCATACTACTCTCATTACATGGATCATTGGCCTTACATAAATAATCATATTAGCTCAGCTCACTAGCCTGACATAGTTATTACATCAACACATCCTCATGAGTCATTCTTGATCTATGCGTCTTTCTAGCCAGCAACATCGAGCTATATAGAAAACATACGTCAATAATTAAATATTATCGATCTAAAAATAATTACGAAAAATAATTTTCTAAATTGGCAAAATGGACAACTAAGTAAGGGATACAGGAAGAGGGAGGGTCTGCCATGCGGGAGGAGAAGGGAATGAGGGAAGGGAGGGAAGGAGAAGAGGAAGGAGTAAAAGGGGGAATGGGGTGAGAGAAAAGGAGGGGAGAAGAAAAGAGGAAAGGGAGAGAAAGAGAAAGGAGGAAAAAAGTGAAGGAGAAAATGGGAAAGAAGAAAAGAGGGAGGGAAGAAAAAAGCAAAAAAATAAAAATAAAAAAAGGGAGGAAAGAGGAAAAAAAATTATTGAGGTATGCCGATTGTCATGCCTACAAGACTTAATGCTAAATGCGAGAGAGATACGAGAGACACAAAACACCAACACAGAGACTACCGACCATATTCTACACAATACAACTAAACAAAATACAAACTATAGGTTTAATAATAGGGATCAATGGGAGACTTGCCCAATGTCTAAACCCATGACAACACACAAGACCATTTAAATTGGACCAACTATATGCTACTCTGACCAAACCACCAACAAACCACGCACAAAACACGAACAGATTGGTTTTACAACAACGCCAAGAAAGATTTCGATCACAGTATATCCAATACAACACAAAATTGGTTTACTCCGTGGAACTGCTTTATATCTTCAAGCTTAGGCTGCAATCAATTATCTTAGGGGGTACAAAGAACAAGAAACAAAATGGCATGTTCAAGATGCTATGTAAATGTAAGCAACCCTGCAGTATCTCTGATCCTCAAGTATTTACAGCCGAATAAATAGGCTATTTTGCTCTACACATCTACATATTTGTAACTCCATCCATTCGTCAATTTCGCACAGAGAACTAATCAGAGATTGAGGGCAAATCTCCTCTTTTGGGAACCATATTACCATCTTGCAACGCCATCACCATCTTCCACCATCCATGAAGAGCTCCTCCTTCTGGAACTCCTTGAACTGGTCGAGCGAGTGCGAGTGCGAGTACTTGAGGAAGACGAGGAGGAAGAAGGGCGAAGACGATTGAAGAATGAGATGAAACTTTGAAATGCCCGGCCAATTCCACCATTCTCCCTCGACCTGCTCCCCCTAGACGTCCATGAGATCCTCCTCGGAGGCCCCCTGCATTGAATCCACCATCCACCTCCGTGTAAACCACTGGCAACTCCCTCTCCCCAGCCCTCCCACCGCCGGCAAGCCGCCCGACTGCAAACCCACCTCTTGGAAGCCTCCATATGGTCAGCCCCACCGTCTCCTCCTCCACTGCAGCGGCAACAGCCGCCCCTTGTTGCTGCTGCCCGTCGGGCGACGGAGACAAACTCCGGCGAGGAGTGTCGGTAGGGAGCTCGTAACGGCAGAGAGGGCACGAATTCCTCAACGACATCCATGGAAGTATGCATTCGGAGTGGTAAATGTGCTTGCAAGGCAACTCCCTCGCCTCCGATCCCAGCTCAAACGCTTCCTTACACACAGCACAGTGGGAATCCGAGCTCACGTGGCCGGCGGCGATCTCCACCGTCGGCATGGACTCCACGGCGGCCTTCGACGCCGGCGACTGCTCATACCGGCCCACGCCATTGATCTCGATCTGAGCAAGCTGGTCCACCAGCCGATCGAAGCCCGTGCCCATCAGAAAGTCTGACATGCTCGTCGGAAGGGGCCGCAGCCCCGACCCCGCCCCATCGTCGTAATAAAGCTCGAAGTTGTTGGCATTGGTCCTGTCGCCGTCGGCAGCACCGACTTCGCCGCCGCGCAGAACGATGACGGGGTTGAACCTCGACCGCTCCCCGCCGCGGTGGCGTCGGCTCCGGAACGGCGGTGGGCTGGGACCGCCGTCGTGGACTTCGCGGCGGCGGAGATCGCCACCGCCTCCACTGCCGTCTTCGGTGATCTCCTCGACAAAGCCGCCGTCGCAGTCGGGGCAGACGACGATGTCGCGGTTCCAAACCCTAACGAAGCGGCTACATCGGTAGCACCAGTAGGAAGGCGTCGCGGCCGCCATGAAAGCACCACTCAAGGAATCGATTCTAAGATTCGAGCTAAGCAATTAGGATCATCAACCATCCACCACACCTGCCATGGACTCCATTCCAATTCCAATACACCCTAAAGATCATTAATTTTCCTCAGATTTGCTTTGATGATGATGACAACCTCAATCAACCCGATTCTCTGTTCGACATCCATCAAGATACCAACTTGGATCCACCATCAACCAGAACAAAATAAAAAGGGTTTCGTAGCTTCAGATCATTCCATCCATCAACAAGAGAAAAAACAAAATTCCATCTTAACCTCGGTACCTCTCTGAGCAAAATTGAGAGACTCAAGGAGAGCAAGATCGAACCTTTGGCGGCGAAGGAGGGGCGGCGGCGGCGGCGGCCCAAGGAGGTCCGGCCAGCTAGGATGCTCGTAGAGGAGGGGAGGAAGAGGGGTGATGGACATTTAAAGCGGGATGGAACGGCGGTAGCGCACGGCGTTTCGTTTGCCGTCACGTCGATTCTGCGTTCCTTTCGTATCGCGGGTCTCCAACAACTTGGCGTTTCTTGATACACGACGTTAATTGGGTGTCGGTGTCGTATCTTTCCCCTAATTTATTATGGTTCTCTAAAATTATTAAAAGTGTAAATTATCATTATAACTAGATTTACATAAGATGCATTATTTAAATTTTTTTTTATTTTTTATTATTTATAAAACTTTAAAATTCTAATTTTACCCAAATTAAAAAAATAAAAATTGGTAAATTTTATTTATATATTAATAATTATATTATTGAAATTAAAGTTTTTTATTTAATAATATATATCTAATTTAAAATTTCTACATAATCCATAATTTTATTTATTTTTTTATTATTGTTTGCAATAAAGGAAAACTTAAAACATAATTTTATTTAAATTGAAATTTTTAAAAATTTTAATCAAGCAAATAATTTTTAATATTTTTACATTACCATTGTATTTAAAATCGAATATTTTTGTTAAAACTATATATATATATATATATATATAATTTGTGTGATTCTTTAGCTAATATTTATTATTATTAAAAAATATCTTATTAAAAATGACAATATTAAAATTGTTGGCTAGTTTTGGTAGAGCCCGTTTCCCTTTTTTTAGAAAAGTAAATATTTGATATGGTTTATTTTTTCTAAATTAAAACTATTTTTTAAACCTCAAAAGATTTTTCACCCAAATTTAAGAGTACTTGAGTCATTATAAAAATATTTTTAAATTTTAAATATTTGAATCATGAATAAAGTATTTAACCATCTTTGAATTGCAATTTTCTTTTGTGAAAAATTTATTAGAAGTGAATATCGCATATTAGGGTAAGAAATATATTTTGCTCAGGTCTCTTAATTGGCGACAAAATTTAATCATATTAAAATATTATTGTAATTTATTTGTAAAAGGCTGTTAGAAAATTTTCAAAAGAAAATTTTTATACTTGAACATTTTCTCCTTCCGATACTTGCAATCTCTGCAAAGCAATCTCGCATGATAATGATCTACTTAGACATTTTACCCAAATCATAATATATATATATATATATATATATATATATATATCCTAAAAAAATTTATTATAAAAATGAAAATTATTTGATGATATTATCGAGTGGTTGGAAATTTAGACCTCATTAAAAAAAGGGAAAATAAATTGTCTAAAATATACTCATTTAAAAAATTAAAATAAATTTAATCCAAAATAGAGAAAAAAAATTATTCACGGGTGGCTGGATCCAGCTGCCCTTTGGCCTAAGGCAGTTGGATCGGACCTCCTTCAAGCAAAGGGCAGTCGGATTTGATAAGCGGATCAAGTGCTCTTTTATTGGGCAGCTAATTCTAACCACCTTCGCCCTAGTTAGCTAGATATAGTTAACTAAGGCCACTGGCGGCAGATCTGCCGCCCCTTAGACCTAGGCTGCCATGGCCAACTCAAATCTGGTTGCTCTATCCAAATAGGCTAAGGGGGGCAGCCAATACTCATAAGTTTTTTTATAATATATTTTTTAGAGTTTTGAGTTAGGTTATTTAAATTTTTATTTTATTATAAAAGCAACCAATGACAGTTTTATTATTATAATAAAAAAATTACCCTTTTTTTGGTAATTAGCTTTTAGTGATATGAAAAATCATCCACCCTTGGTAAAAAACTCACCTTAAAAATTATATCGTGGCTCGCTTTTTTAATGCAATATTGTGTCTTTCGTCAAATCTAATACGGCGGGCTCCATGCGTCTAGTCACCAACCACCAGTCCATCATTTTCCAGCTCTACAAGTTGGGGACTTTCACTCTCCTCCTCCCATTGAAGCGTCACACCAAAAACAGAACTTTCAACTCAGAAGTTTCCCCTCTTCTATCATATTAAAATCATTATCTAGGAAATGGAAAGGAACAGAACAAGTCCATAAATTTAGGGGTTCTAAAGTTTGGTTATTTTTAATTTTTGCGAAACAGACCGACCGACAATCGCTTCACCGGAATCCACGTAGGACACAAGCATGTATGCATGGCTTGGCATGGCATGCGAAGATTACTTGCTTCGAAGCTTAACTCGTTACTTTATTAATTTTTTTGTCTTTATTTCTGCCTCCATATTGATATTGCTTGTGGGCTATCCAAATTTATTTTCCAAAAATAAGAGTTCTGGTCTTCAAACATGAGTACATGACACTTAAAATCAGATCTTATAATTAGGATTGAATGAAAATGTTAAGTTATATAGAGTTTATTTAATATTGCACGCAAAAGTCATGTCTTATAGCTAGAATGTTTAAATATATTAGACGGGATATTGCCTTTCACGACTAGAATAAATTAATTATATATATAAATTTTTATTAAATAATTAAATAGATTGTAATAATTTAACATCTTAGATATAGATTGTGATTTAAAAATATATATTATTTAGACGAAAAAATGAATTATAATTATTTAATTTTTTATTATATTTTTTCAAGACAATTAGACAATTTTTATTAACCGGAAGTTAGAAATTGGGATTAAACGAATTCGAACCCGTAACCTTTTATCGATAAAGGTTTTTTAAAAAAATTGAAGTTACTAAGGTTCAAACAATCTATTCTATCAACTAAAAATTGATTTGATTTAATAAAGAGGGGGCCTTTACTTTGTCCATTTCTACATCTAAGATTGGACCCGTATAATTAATAATCAAAATTACACCCATGACCATCTACGTAAAATATTTTTATTATATTTTTTAGATTTTTTTTATATTAGTATTGAGTTATTGTTTTATTAATAAAGAGTAAATAAGAGAGGTTGAATTATCATTTATGAAAATTATTTAATTTCACTCGGGAAAATTTTTTATAATTTCATAGATATATTGTTAAGTATGATAAATAGTATTTGCGAACAAAAATTGCAATAAAATTTGCAGTCCCACAAAAATTGGTTAGGGCAAGAAAATTTTGAAAGGTAGATTGCCATTTGCCAACCAGTTTTCCCTCGTCGACTAAAAAATTCTCGTAGCTATCCTGAACGCTAAAGTTAGAAAAGGGAATAATTCAACTTTTTTTGTCAACAATTCTATCAATGGCTTTCTAAACTTGCTTTCCATCGTTGATTGAAGCATCTTTTCTTCGTTCTTTTGACCGCAAATCCAACAAGAACTTCCACAAAATAATGCCCAAATCACTGACTTGACTTGGAGATCACTTCCTTCCAGAAAGGATTAAAAGGCAGCAGGAATCTAGAAACTGCCTTTGCCATTTTTAATGTATTATTCTGCATTGAATCTAACAAAGAACCAATGTCTTACCTCATTCTATCATGAAACGGGCCGCGAAATCTCACGAGAATGCTCATATGTGCTTTCTTTGATCAGATTAGGTATCTGCCGCATTGCATATTTATGTCACTTGCTACCTACCTTTCATTTCCAATAAATTGCCACCTAAAATTGTTGTAAACCACAAAGTTCTCTAACAATTCAAATCATCTAGTGCAACTCCTATTCTTGTTGATTATTCGCTGGGTTAGCGTCGTCTGATCATTAAGAAAAGCAGCTCTTTCCGACAATCTTATTCCACTCACAAGGAGTGTGAGTGGAAGAATTTTGTTTGGGAGAACGAAAAGTTTAACTAAAGATTTCAACCCGCTGCAACGATTCTATTAAGAAAACATCACCACAAAACCTGCTAACTATGGATCTCAACATGTCAAGAAAAGAGGCAGAAGATGTTTGGTAGGACCATGAATAGCTCTCATTGCACCTTGTAAAGGGGAATGGAGAATGTGTAAGTGTTTGGTGAAGCAAGAGAGAAGTTACTTAATTGAGGGTACTTTTGGTGTTAGTGTAAGTAATGGGGGTCAATTCAGGTGTTGACTTTCATATAAAAGGAACCAAGAAATGTAAAGAGCGGCACTTTTGAATGGAAGAAAACTTTGGAATTTTTGTCTGTCTTGTGCAAGAAGTCTACCATCAATAATCCAAGGTTTGAGCCGGGTAAGTTCAAGCTAGGGTTCCAATAGTAGGTTCTTCATATCTCTGCTCTCGTTAATTCGTCAAAATAGCGAAAGGACGAGGGAAATCAAAGCTCGCCTCTGTTCTGTAGAAGACCCGCGTTTCCAGAATCCTAACGATGTGATTCTTAAAGTCAAACAAGATTATTTACTCTTACCGGTTGTCGTGGCAATGGGTAATCAAGAGTGGGCTTTAACTTCATACATGGACGAGCTCCACCTCATCAAACGGCCCACTCTTCGAGTACAAGGAAACATTCCAAGCCCATGGACTTCAAGACATGGGCCATGCAACTTTAATCAACTGGTGGTCTAAATCTCGATTTTGATTAAATCCTAACTGCTAATTTTATTTTGGGTTCAATATCTCCGGGGATGTAGACAAATTGACGTAAAAAACTTGTAGTGGGGATTTGGAAATACGCCGGCTTAATCTATTTTCGCTTACAATTACAAGAGAGGCTGGTGGGCCCACCCCGGTGGTCCCATCTGACGCGGGGCCTTTTAGAACAATGCAATACCCCTCTTATGAATGATTTACTATATATTGATTTAGATTAAGTGCTTATAAATCCTAGGTTATAAATTCTACTCTCACTATTAATGAACTCATGCTATAAAACCCACGATTCGAGCCAGGGTTTTATATTCAGAACCGGTCGGTTCGACCGTTATTTTTGAGTCGAGTCAGTTCCAGAACACGTATACTAAGCCGACACTGGTCTCGTGTATGAGCCATGAGGGTCTATGTGTACCCAAGTATATGATGATAACGTCATGAACACAACAGAAAAGAATGAGTTATCAGAATATATGAGAGTATGCTGTTTATTTTTTATTATTATGATATATAATGGATCGTAGAATTAGTTTTAGGCCGTTTACCGCGTTAGGACGCGTTACGAGCATTTTGGGTGGGTTGATAGTTCTAGAGCATATCATTATGATTTTTTTTTGTGTCGTTTGACTTTATGGGATTTTTCCCATATTTTTTGGAATTTTTTTACGACTTAAATATTATTTTGACTCGAGTTGGAGACGAGTCAAGTAATATTTACGACTTTGCCACCACACACCCCCGAGCCCTTCTTTTCTTCGCCAAACCCTCACCCGACGCCGGCCTTGTGCGCGTCGCCGCTGCCGCTATCGGCGCCGCTCGGCCACCGATCGACGCCGCCCAGCTTGGTGACGACGTTGCCATGCTGCCCCGACTAGGTCCGGCCCCCATCAGACCGCCGCGACGCCGCGCCCGCGTTGCGCTTCCGTCGCCGGCGACCAGCGCCACCGCGATCGGTCAGTCGCCTCAGCACCCTCAGCCTTCCAGCAACCTTCCCCTACCGGAACGGAGGCCATCGCCGCCCTGGCCAGCCGGATCTAGCCACCATCACCTCCGACTCTGTTTTATGCATTTTCCGGCGAGCTGCCACCTCCATTGGCTGCGTCGACCTCGCAAATGAGTAGGGCTCGTCGAGCCGGTTCCGAGGGTACCCAACAAGACCACTTTCCGGCCAGTAGACGCCGCCGGCGATTGTCGCCAGGAAACCATTGGACGTCGCCGGAAAACCGCCAGCAGTGCCGGAAATCCGTCGGAAAATCGGAATTTATGGAATTCACCGGATCTTCCGCGGGGCTCACCCAGTCGAGCCTGATCGAGCTTCGGATGCCGATGAGCGCCTAATTTGAGTTCCGAGACACGCGACGGAACCCTAACCGTCGCCGATTGTCGACAACGTGAGGTATAATTACCTCCTATTGATTTATTTAAAATTAATTATGATTGTTAGTATAACATGCTAGAATTGAATAATTGTCATGATAAATGTATGAATATGAGTGTAGTGATGATTGCATGATGCAATTAATTGAGAATGAATAGTGAGTGATATAATGAGGTAGATCGAGTTGAGCATGCTAATCGAGTAATGTAACTTAGGAAGTGTGAGATCCCTCAACTTAGTCCCACATCTAATACCTACTGGGAGAAGATCTTGTTTATAAGTGGGAATGGACTATAGATCTTTAACTTTCGGGGTACCCATTTTAAAGAAATGACTTAGCCCATTACGTTGCACTTTGGGCCGGGTCGTTATAAATGGTATCAGAGCCGACCTGGTTCCGTGTTAGATGGTGGGCTGGACTAGAAACGTTGGCTAGGCTATCGGTCACGGGCCAGAAAGGTCGTGGGCTGGGGTTAGCAATGGGCCAAGAATAGGCATTTCTGGGACGAAATTCCCTAAGGTGGGTGGATTGTGAGATCCCTCAACTTAGTCCCACATCTAATACCTATTGGGAGAAGATCCTGTTTATAAGTGGGAATGGACTATAGATCTTTAACTTCTGGGGTACCCATTTTAAAGAAATGACTTGGCCCATTACGTTGCATTTTGGGCTGGGTCGTTACAGGAAGAATACAATAAAATTGGTAGGATGAGTTAGAATTATTTTCATATTTATGATTATTTATTGTGATTGATGTTTATTGAGTTTGATGCATCATGTAGTTAGTGGGCGTTAGTATTTAGTTTTGATGTGTAGGTACAGAGTAGGAGCTCGCCGCTTAGGCGCGATGACACGCTTGGAGCTTCTACCAGGTCCGTTAGGACTTCTCTCTGATTTTATGATCTTTTCTATTGTATGTTTTATTTATTGTCTGCAGGACGGGTTAAGTGGCGTTTTATCGGATCCCACTTAAGTCAGGCCATTTAACCGAACATTTTCCAGATTAATAACCCCTCGAGGATGAGATCCCTCGAGGTTGATTTCGAAAACAAGATCCACCAAATGTTGCCTTCGGGTCTATTATATAACTCCCTACCCAAGCCTATATATATATATATATATATAGTTTTCGCTTTTCTGTGAGACGAGAGATGGAGAAATCGACTGCACGTACCATGCAGAGGATGTCGTGACAGTCAAAGCGGGCTCTGGATTAGTGCCAGCGGACTGTTCCTTTCCCGAGGGATCCTGATAACTCCGTGTTTGAGTTCCTCACACCCGGAAAACATGGAGGTTTACGGGTACTGTTTAGTACAGCGCATGTCCAGACTTGTGGTTCAAAGGGTACTAAAGGCGACTGCCTGAGAGTACTCGGCCTTTGTGCTCAAGGCCAGGAGAAATATGGAGGTAAGGAGAGGGCTTAGGATAAAGTTTCACGAGAAATACTAAAAATGAAGTGCCGAGAGCGGCACAGTACCAACAGCAGATCAGTAAGTTTGGGATGCTACTGGGTCTCTAGCCCAGTGGCTCCTCAGTAGTGCCCTTCAGAGTGTTCACGTGGAGTATATGTTGTTTTCTTTAATATGAGAGTTTGCTCTCATAGCCAGTTTGTTATAGTTATTTTATTTTCGGACCAGTAACGCTTGTTACTGACGTTTTTCTTATATATATGTAGGTGATAAGCACGAGATGGATGTGCCGGCCAGGACGGAGGAGCAATAAGGTCTTCTGCACACACACATTGGGTGATTGAATGCTTAATATTTTGTTTATGATGTTATTTTATAAACATGTTATGATTAAATGTTTGAGGCATGACAGTGACATGAAATGAAATGATCAGAGTAGCGCAGTAAAAGTGTGATGGGTTAGGACCCAAAGTTCAGAGAATGATGAATATAGTAGATTAGAAGTCTGTGTGAATGCTATTATTGCTATGCGTGTATATGTTTGAATATATGATTTTGACAGGGTGGCCCCTAATTACATTTTTAGGGGAAATTTTGTCCCTTTCATTTTAGAATTTTTACTAATTTTGATTGTAATTGTGTTGGTGTGAAAATTGGTTGCATGCCATCTATGTAATATCCTGTTAGGGTTTTATGCATTCATACATACATATAGCATGTCAGATCTTCATCTTAAGACGCCGAGATTGGATCCGCACGAGTTAGGTTTGGGTTAGCCGACCTAACCGGGGCCTGTAACATGCCAGTTCGGTTCACGAGTGTGAACCGGATTTGGGGTGTTACAGAATTGGTTTGAATCAAGTCAATTTCAAAAGACGTATGCTAAATTGAGATTGGTCGTGTGCCATGAGTCACGAGGGTCAAGTGTAGCCGTATAAAACTCATTATTCGAGTCAATGTTTTATATTCAGAACCGGTCGGTTCGACCGTTATTTTTAAATTGAGTCAATTTCAAAATACGTGTACTGAGCCGACGCTAGTAGTGTGTACGAGTTATGAGGGTTATGCATACCCAAGTATATGATGATAATGTCCTAAACAAAGCATAACAAAATGAGTTATCAGAATGTATGAGAGTATGCCAGTTATTTCTCTTTATTTTATTTTTATATACAGAGGATCGTAGAATTAGTTTTATGTCATTTACCGCATTATGAGCAGTTTAGGTGGGTTGATAGTTCTAGAGCATATCATTATGATGTTTGGTGTTTATTTGATTTTATGGGATTTTTCCGATTTTTATGGAATTTTTTAAGGATTTAGGGTGACTTAATTATTATTCTTGACTCGAGCCAGAGACGAGTCAAGTAATATTTACAAATTTCCACCAACCATTTTCTTCCCTCCCAACGCCTTCTTCCCCAAAACCCCTCACCCCAATGCTGCCCCCGTGCAGCGTCGCCACCGCTGCCGTGGATGCCACCCTGCTGCAGATTGGTGTCGCTAGCCCCCTCACGGCGTCTTCGTGCCGCCTTAACCAGGCCTGGCCACCATCTGGCCGCCGCAATGCGAGGAAGCTGCGCCTTTGCGTCGCGTTTTTGTCGCCAATCGCACCGCCGATGACCGTCGCCGCCATGATCGGGTAGTCGCCTCGACACCCTCAACTACCCAGCGACGTTTCCTAACCAGAGCGGAGGCCGTCATCGCCCAGGCCAGCCAGATTTCTTCACCCATCATCGCCTCTTTATTTTAGTCATTTTTGGCGAGCCACCGCCTTCGTTGGCCACGTTGACGTCGTAGATATGTCCAATGGTACCCGATATGATGCCTATCCGGCCAGTAGACATTGCTAGCAACTATCGCTGGGAAACCGTCAAAAAGTTGCCTGAAAACCACTGAAGACGCCGGAAAATCGTCGGAATTTGCCAGAAAACCGGATTCGTTGGATCTTCTGAGGAGTTCATCCAGTCGAACCCGATCGAACTTCGGATGCTGACAAGCGCCGAATTCGAGCTTCGAGATGAGCGACGAAACCTTAGTTGTCGCCGATTGCCGATGACGTGAGGTATAATTATCTTCGATTTAATTATTTAAAATTGATGATGATTGTTAGCATAACATGCTAAAATTGAGTAGTTGTCATGATGAATGTTAGACTATGAATGAAATAAAGATGTGCATTATGTGATTTACAGGAAATGAAGGTTAAGTGTCTAATGAAGTAAAGTAAATTTGAGCATGATAATCGAGGACAACATAACTTAGGAAATATAATAAAATTGGTATGAATAGGATTAGTTAGAATTATTTTCATACTAATGATTATTTGATTGTTGATTGATGGTCATTGAGTTTGATGCATTATTTAGTTAACAGACATTAGTATTTAATTTTGATGTGTAGGTACGGAGTAGGAGCTCGCCGCCTAGGCACGATGACACGCTTGGAGTTTCTATCAGGTCCGTTTAGGACTCGTCTCTATTGTATGTTTATTTTATTATTTGAAGAACGGGTTAAGTAGCATTTTATTGGATCCCACTTAACTCGGGCCATTTAATCGAACAGTTTTCCGGATTAATAACCCCTCAAGAATGAGATCCCTTGAGGATAATTTCGAAAACAAGATCCACCACAAATTTCCTTCGGGCCTATTATATAAATCCCTTCCCAGGCCTATATATATAATTTTATCTTGTTTTCAGTGAAACAAGAGATGGAAAAACAGACTGCACATACCATGAGCGGATGCTGTGATAGTCAAAGTGGGCTCTGGATTAGTGCAACGGACTGTTCCATTCCCGAGGGATCCTGACAACTCCGCGTTTGAGTTCCTCACAACCAAAGAATGTGGAGGTTTATGGGTACTGTTTAGAGTGCATGTCCGGACTTGTGGTTCAAAGGGTACTAAAGGCGATTGGGCCTTCGTGCTCAAGGCCAGGAGAAATATGGAGGTAAGGAGAGGACTTAGGATTTGAGACCAGAAAATAAAGTAAGAAAATGCCGAGAGAGGCATCAGCAGCAATAGATCAGTCAATTCGGGATCCTACCAGGTCTGCAGCTCAATGGCTCCTGAATAGGTGCCTTTCATAGTGTTCACAAAGAGTGTTTGATGTTTTCTTTTATATGAGAGTTTGCTCTCATAGCTAGCTTGTTATAGTTATTTTATTTTCTGGACCGATAACACTTGTTATTGACGTGTTTTATACTATATGTAGGTAATAATTACGAGTTGGAGGAGCCAGTTTGGACGAAGGAGCACTGTCGTCGCTTTCACACATGCCAGTTGATTGAGTGGTTATATTTTGTTATGATGTTATTATATTGATGTGATGTGATTAAATGCTAAAATTTGAGGACATGATGAGTAGATTAGATTCTGTATGAATAAAATTGTTGATACATACATATATATTTATATATATTATTTGACAGGGTGGCCCTTAATTGCACTTTTAGGGGAGATTCTGTCCGTGTTATGTTAGAATTTTTATTGATTTGATCGTAATTATATTGGTGTGTAATTTAGTTTGCATGTCATCTATGCAGTATCATGTTAGGATTCTGTGCATTCATCCATGTATGGCGAGTCAAATCTTCATCTTAAGACGCCGAGATTAGATCTGCACGAGTTGGGTTTGAGTTAGTCGACCTTACCGGGGCCTATAACATGCCAGTTTGGTTTACGAGCGTGAATTGAATTTGCGGTGTTACAACCCCAGTATATGACGATAACACCAGTAATACATCAATAAAATGAGTTATCAAAATATATGATAGTGTGCCAATTTTATTTTTATTCCATACATGTGACCTTAGAATTGGTTTTATGCCAATGATCATGTTAGGATGTGTTAGTTAGTATTTTAGATAGTTTGGTATGCTTAAAACATGTCATTTTTTGCTTATTGAGGGTAGTTTATTTTATGGTATTGTATCATATTTTATTTTATATATTTTTTAAATTTATTTATTATTTTGACTCATGTTCGAAACTAATCAAGCTTAATTTAAGAAACTGCCATTGCCTTATATTTTCTCCTAACTGATCGCTATTTTTCTCTCCGTGTTGCACCCTACTTGATCGCCACATCTCCTCCACCCTGACACCATCCTCACCTATGGCGCAGACCACCATCTCCGACCACAGCTACCCGATCACCGTCGCTTCCAACCCTTGCCCTCACTTTCCTCTACCTTCCCTGACCATTGAATCGCTCCCACCATCCAGTTATCATCTCTCTCAACCGTTGCCTCTTTGCCGCCCGTTGCCCCTCATTGCTGTTGGACAAGTCTTGGCTTACCTCCGTCGTTGTCATCAATACCTATCCGACTGGATTCCCTGCTCGTGGATGACCCAAAGACGCCACCTTGGTTGTTTCGCCAAGAGTTTCTTCCACTGGATGTCGCTAGGCCACCGTTGTGCACCTCCTAGGGTTTGGTTTGAACCCCAACACCCTATCCAGAGCCGACCGTCGGTCACCATTGGTCATTGTTGTTGCCGACAATGCTAGGAATACTATTAATTATGCGATACTATTAATTATTCGATGTATATGAGAATTGTTATTGCGATACAATGGATGTGACGATGAAATTATATGTATAGAATGCAAAGTGGTGATTGTGCATACACTTAATTACTGTGATTTAGTTGTTCATGAATTGAATTGAGAAGAATGTTCATTTATTTGTTATCTGCTTGATTATGATATAGATGATTGTCATGTTAAATATTGTGATAACTTTGTGTTATAGTATTGATGAATGTTTCTTGTTAGACATTTTAATGTGATTTGGATAGTTTATCATAAGTAACTCGATCGAGATTAAATGTCCTAATTGATATAGTGATTTGATGTATATTGCATGTTATGATATGATGATGCATCACACTGTGCGCTAGCATTTAAATTTGATATGTAGGTATGGAGTAAGAGCTCATCACCTAGGCGCAAGAACCAACTTGGAACTTCTAATAGGTTCGTTTAGGACTCGCTCCCTGATTTATGATCTCCTTTATCGAGTTTTGATTTGACTAATATAAGATGTGTTGAGTGATAAATTGATTGGATTTCACTTAACACAGAGTATTTAGTCGAATGATTTTTAGATTAAAACCCTCGAGGATGAGATCCCTCGAGTTTATTTTGAAAATCAACTCTAGATCAAGTTGTTTTCGGGCCTACTATTTAATTCCCTACCTAGCCCTATAATATGAATTTTATGATTTTTTTTCAGTGAAATATGAGATGGGGAAATAGACTTACACATACTGTGAGAGGGCACATGTTTGAGCCACAACAAGCTCTGGATTGATGGGCCTACCTTTCCATTCTTAAAGGATCCTGACAACTCCATATTTTGAACTTCCTTAAACTCGAAGAAGTATGGAGGTTTATGGGTACTACAATGTAGCGTACATCTAGACATGTGGATTCAAAGAGTATTAAAGGCGTGTGAGATCCCTCAACTTAGTCCCACATCTAATACCTACTAGGAAAAGATCCTGTTTATAAGTGGGAATGGACTATAGATCTTTAACTTCCGGGGTACCCATTTAAAGAAATGACTTAGCCCATTACGTTGCACTTTGGGCTGGGTCGTTACAAATGGTATCAGAGCCGACCTGGTTCCGTGTTAGATGGTGGGTTGGATTATGAACGTTGGCTAGGCTGCCGGTCACGGGCCAAAAAGGACGTGGGCTGGGGCTAGCAACGGGCCAAGAATAGGCATTTCAGGGACGAAATTCCCTAAGGTGGGTGGATTGTGAGATCCCTCAACTTAGTCCCACATCTAATACCTACTAGGAAAAGATCCTGTTTATAAGTGGGAATGGACTATAGATCTTTAACTTCCGGGGTACCCATTTTAAAGAAATGACTTGGCCCATTACGTTGCACTTTGGGCTGGGTCGTTACAAGGCGACTACTTGGTAGTCATGCGACTACTTAAAAGTAGTCAACCTTGAGGATTTAGAGAGCTTTAGTAGACTGGTTTTTTCGAGTGTGGGATAGTTTAAAAAATGTCAAGAGAGGCATCAGACCAGTCAGTATAAGACGCTATCGAGGTTATACCTTGATGACTCTTTAATAATTACTCTTATGAGTGTTCTTGTGAAAAAAATAAATATTTTATTTTAACATGAGAGTCAACTTTATGTGTCAGTTTTATATGTAGTTATTTCTGGACCAGTAACACTTGTTACTGACATTTTCTTATCATATATATAGGTGAGAACGAGACTAAATGAACACTATTGGTATGACAGAAGAGCAGTGATGCCGCTTTACATGCATATATCTGCCGAGTGATGAAAATGAACATGTTATGATATCTTGATGTTAATATGATTTGGAATGCAAACTTTGTCATGATATGAGTTGTGGCATAATTGCTATGTAAATTATAACATGATGTGCAATGTTTATATGCCTGAGGATTTTAATAACATGCTAATCATATTTAGCAAATGACCCAACTCAGGAGCATGATATGAATGATATATGTGAAACCTACTGTGTTATAATATATTGTGAATATATATATATATATATAATGTTGATAGGGCGTCCCTTATTACAATTTTAGGGGAAACTTTGTCCATTTTGATTTAAAAACCATTGTTTTCTGAATTTGCACTGTGTTTGAATTATTTTGAAATATATTTCGGTTTGTCATAACATACATATAAGATCTTGTTAGGTTTAGAACATCTCATGTATGCATTGTATGTGAACTATCTTATCTTAAGATACCAAGAGTAGATCCTTTTTTACTATGGTTGGGTTGATCGATTTAATTGAGTTAAGGATAGTTTGGTCCCCAATAACATTTCCAAATCGGTTTGAGAGTGAACTAGTTTAGGGTGCTAAGATTGCGAGAATGTTTGTTTAGATGTTCTGCTTTATAGGAACTCTAAATTCTTTTTTCTCCTTGGTTTTCTACTCCAATTATTTATATCTTAATGTGGGTTTGACTTGTTAGGGGTGTGAGCTTTGGTTAATAAGTTTGATAATGTGATTTGGGAGTGGACCTACCTATTGACATTTGGCATTGCCATTGAAAATTGGGTGGATTTATTAAGATTCATGGATTTTACTTTTTGGCATAGACGTGTAATACTTTAATGCAAATCTATTTAATAATTCTAGAATTGCCAAGAAAAATTCCTATAAAATGTATGAATAATACTATAATCGTTAAGCGAAAGTGTACCTTAATCCATACTAGTTCTGATTGAATAAAGTATTTTTTCTTTTTTATTGCTTAACATTATAGTGTCTTTCTCTTCGATGATGTAGAAAATAACTTAAAATTACTTCTATTATGAAACTATGTAATTTTGATAAGGGGAAAAAACGTAGTTACGTAACGCATAGTAGTTTTATATAATTAACTAAATTATAGCCATCAATAATATAAATATTCATAAACTATACTTTTTAACTTCTGTGGACGTGAAGTAAGGACATTAATTTTCATTGATGAGATTAGTTAATAATCTTACAATCTTTCACTTGGTCCATATAGCGATTTGATGATTCAAAATATAAGAGCTTATTAAATAATCTTCGGGAATGAATTCCATTTCTTTTCATTCCAAATCTTCTTTAGGCATTGCACTTTGCTGAATTTGTCCCCTTTCTAAATTGAAACTATATTGGTAGTAATTTTTTCATTCAAAATATCTCTAAAATTTTATCAATATACATTTTATGAGACAATCATGACAACCCTTGTGATCTATTGTGAAGTATTTTTATTCATCACATATGATGTCTATCCCATATCTTTCATTTCAAAATTCTTAGAAAGATAGTTTTTTACTTCATATATTAAACCAATATCATTAGTAACAAAAAGAATGTCAATAACATATAAGATTGAGATAATTAACTTGCCCTCACTCACTATAATTACATCCAATAATGATTGTCGTTAATAAATAAAGCATGAAATAAAAATTACAAATTACATGTAATAGAAAATAAACCTTAATTTTATACAAATCTATGAGAGGAGGCTCTAATGACTACATGTAATAATTTAATATTATTCTATTTAATAATTTTAGAATTGTCAAGAAAATTACCTAGAAAATGTATAAATAAGACTATAATCATTAATCAAAGCGTACCTTAATCCATAATAATTTTAACTGAAGATAGTAATATAATATATTTTCTTTTTTAACCTCACAATATCTTTCCCTTCATGGTGTAAATAATAATTTAGAACTACTTTTTTACGATACTATGCACCTTTTATAAGGTTAAAGAAAGAGTAGTTGCACACCCAAAGTCATTTCATAAAATTAAGTGCATTATAGCCATCAATAATGTAATTTTTAGTAAACTAAACCTTTCAATTTTTATGAACTCAACATAAAAAAATTATTTTTCATTAATAAGATTAGTTAATAATTTTACTAGACGATACAAGATACTCGGTGATTTAAGGATGATAGGTCGGTAGAAAAATCGGGGAGATCACTACTTTGGAGGTAGAAATAATTCTCGTTATTATAGCCAAATTGGCCACCATATCATCATAAAATTTGGAGTTGAAGTGGGTAACTTTGGCAAGCCACGATCAAAAGTCAAAATATTTGAAACAAAATTAATTTTGCACCTTGATGTATTTTTTAATAGACACGGGTGTTTGAGTAGTATTGGGTTAAAGCAACGTATAAACGATTTTTGCTCATTACATAAATTGGTTTCTTTTGTAAATGTTATAATCTGGCTGTCACATACTGCAACCCTCATCAAAATGAATTACTCTTGAGCAATGACATAAAACTCGCTAAACCAACTGTTAATTTGTGGTAATGATACATTATTAATAATCATGTCTAGGTGATCAATTATTATACCCTATATCAGTTGATTTATTTCATAAATAATAATCAAAATTTGCATGTCCTCAAGTCAAAATCATATTCACCGCGGTGCAATAAAGAATTATTGTCATTTTTTTATTTTTTTGATAGTAAATTAACACCCTAACATCAAAAGATTTGGGTAGATGTTCGAAAACCTAATCAAGTTTTTTCTTACATCCAACAACCAAAATATAGACATCATTTAATCGTTCCCAACACAAAAATATTGCCAATTTATACAACTTATCTACAACTTATCAATGATAGATAACTCTATTGCTCGGTTCTTATCAATATAATTTAAAAAGAAAAAAAAAAGAAAATCTCCCAACATCATTTCTAATTAATTTCTAACACCCTACCAAGCATCTATCCCAGGACTAAGTCAATTAAAATTCACACTATTAACTTTTCTCCTATTTATGACCAATCTACTAGCAACCCTTATCACAATCTCAATTTGGTAGTAAAATGATCCCTATCACTAGATTCACAACCATGTTTAGGAAAATTAGCATAACTCTAACAAGATATCCAATTATCTTCCTTTCGATAATCAAAATGCACATCATTCAATCATTTTGAGAGATAAGAGATATCTAATTTCTTATAGCATTCGTACAATTATCATTTCCCTTGTACCTCTTATCAAAATTTTTGCCTCATTAGGAATTAAAAATCATGTTGTTAGATAGTAAATACTAATTATTATTATTTAAAACAATTCAATTTTTTATTTTGAAAACAAAACAATATTCCTTGTTAACAATTATATTAATATTTTTTTCATGAAAAGGCAGATTACCAAAACCCTAACAATAGGGTTCATGTGTAGCACCCCATATCATCACCGTACGGACTAATATCCAACGGCCCAGATCTCATCAATCGTCGTCATTTATCTCCCGCCTCCTCATCCAACCCCTTCTTCTCCACCTCTCCTCTTCGCCGCCCCCCGCCCGTCCCCTCCCAACGACCACCCAACCCTCTACCTCGTCGGCGGCGGCGGAAACGGCGACAACGGATAGGGCGGCGATAGTGGCGGCGCTTCTCCCTGTCCCCGAAAGACCCCAGCTTTATTTCTTTCTTGCTTTGTCTGATCTTTTTTTGCGGTTTTTATGCTGGTTGGGGTTGGGCTTTGCGCGATTGAGTAGCGGTTGATCTTGATTTTGAGGATTTTCTGGAATTGGGTTTGCGGCTGCGCAATCAGCGACGGGGGTGTTCGCGGTGGATTTAGAGGGGCGGGAGGGGGGAAATTGATCGGAAAGTTTCGATTTTGGGCGGTGGTTTGGGGCGGGGGATGGTGACGGAGGGCTCGATTGGCATGCTCCCGAATGTCGGCATGCGGCCATTGATGGCCGGCGACGAGGAATTGGAGAGGGACCTCGGCGCGATGCTGCGGGACCAGCGGCGGCAGGAGGTGGGCGATCGGGAGCGCGAGCTCAACCTGTTCCGGAGCCCGCCGGCGCCGCCGACCGTGGAGGGGTCGTTGTCGGCCGTCGGAGGACTGTTCGGGAGTATCGGCGACCCAAAGTTAGCCGGAAATAACGCTTTTTCGACGGAGGAGGAGCTGCGATCGGACCCGGAATATCTGTCGTACTATTACTCCAATGTCAATCTGAACCCTCGGCTACCGCCGCCGGTGTTGTCCAAGGAGGATTGGAGGTTCACGCAGAGGTTGAAGGCCGGGGGGTCGGGTCTGGGTGGGATTGGGGATAGGAGGAGGGTTGAGACCGTGGGGGGTGGGTCGTTGTTCTCGTCGCAGCCACCTGGTTTCAATACGCAGAGAGAGGAAAAAGGTGGGAAGTCTCAGGTGAGGGAGTGGCTGGATAAGAGTGATGATGGGTTGATTGGTTTGCCTGGGTTGGGACTCACCGGTAGACAGAAAAGCTTTGCAGAGATTGTCCAGGTTGATTGATAACTGCCGATTAAGATTCTTTTCTATGGTGTTCTATATTATTTATTGCATGGTTGATTTGTTAAATTTTTCGGCATGGAGGTGATAGGGTTGCTCTTTTTTTGGTCATGTTTTAGAGGTTGTGTAGTAGAGTAAAAACTAAATTTGAATTTGTTGAATATAGTCCTGGTTCATTTAGGAGTTTTTCTTGCTCTGTGGAAGTTCTTATAATGATTTATCTTTTAAAAATATAGCGTTCTTTTGTATAGTTTGTGCTCTTGTTCTCTGGTTGATGATGGTGATGATTTATGCTAATATAAAGAATGGTTTACGATGATTAATAGGCAGTTTTTTGGATTAAGCTGCAAGCTTTTTCTCTTGAATAGCTTATTACTTTGTGTATGTCCATTTTTCTGGTGTTATATGTTTTTTTACATATTTCCCATGCTAGCTGAGAAATAGCAATACAGTTGACACGGTTATCTCTCACTCAAGCTGGATCTTATGTTATATATTGGCGGATTTTTTTGAATTGTTTTGTTTTTTAGTATCTTGCCATGTGTTCTAAGAATTGACACTGCAGTCGAAAAGATTATGTTTATTAATTGAGCTGTTTTTTGTATTCCATATTGTTGGACTTTGTTTTAGGAGGATTTAAGTCACTCGACTCCTGCATCAGCGCATCCCTCTAGGCCAGCAAGCCGGAATCTTTTTGATTCAGTAGATGCTATGGATTCTGCAGCAGCTCAACTTACCCAGTTGCAAAAGGAAATGGCATCTGTGACAAATGTTGGTGGTGGTGTCCACGGGGTGGGCTTAGCAGCTTCAGATGGCTTCGCATCCACTTTGGGTGCATCTCTCTCCCGGAGCACCACTCCTGATCCTCATCTGCTTGCAAGGTCTCCCAGTCCTCGTTTACCGCCTGTAGGTGAAAGGGTCGAGAAAAAAAATCTGAATAGTTCAACCTCATTTAGAAATAACTCTGGAGTCAGTGGGTCAGCTGATTTGGTGGCCGCACTTTCAAGCTTGGGCTTGTCAGAAAATGGGGTGGTAGATAAGTCTCTGCCTGGTCCTAATTGTTTGAAATCACCAATTCATCAGGATATGGAAGAACATCAAAATTTCTTTTTTGACTTGCCAGGTGGCCAAAGTCAAGTTAAAAACCATGCTCATAGGCAGAACAAAAGAATTGGATTGGACATGAAAAATGTTTCACCTTTGACTCATGGTTCCATGTCTAGCAGCTCGTTTTTGAATATAGCTTCGTCACCTGATGCTACTAATTCAGGGGTTTCTTCCCTTTATCAAAATCTAGATAGTGTTAATCAAGCTATTAATGGATTTAATAATGGCGGGTATTCTATGAACCCAACTGTACCGTCAATGTTGGCTACACAACTTGGAACCAGTAATTTACCTCCCTTGTTTGAGAATGCAGCAGTTGCAGCATCTGGTATTGCAGGGCCTGCAATAGATTCTGGTGCACTAGGAGGTGGGCTGAGTTCTGGGCACAATATCAATGGAACAGCTCCTGAACTTCAGAATCTCAACGGTATAGGATATAATGCAGCACTTCAAATGGCACTCATGGACCCACAGTACCTTCAGTTTGTGAGAAATTCAGAATATGCATCGCAATTTTCTTCAGGCTTTAATGACTCTCCTATAGATAACAACTATCTAGGCAATTCTTACATGGACTTGCTGGGGTTCCAAAAGTCATACCTAGGTGGTGTGCATTCCCCACAAAAATCTCAATTTGGGATGCCTTTTATGGGTAAGTCAGGTGGAGTGAACCATGGATACTTTGGTAATCCAGCTCTAGGTCTTGGTATGCCCTTCCTTGGGAGTCCTGTGCTCCCTGGATCTCCAATGGGGCAAGGAAGCCCAATTAGACACAGTGAGAGAAACATGCGTTTTAATTCAGGAATAAGGGGCTTGAGTGGAGGAATGATGAATCCATGGCGCTCAGATTCCACATCTAACATGGAAGAAAGTTTTGCATCCTCGTTACTGGAGGAATTCAAAAGCAACAAAATGAAGTGTTTTGAATTATCAGATATTGCAGGTCACGTTGTTGAATTTAGGTAATTGCTATGTGTTCATTGATAGTCTTTTGTTGCTCTTTTTCTTAAATTGTTATAATTTCTAAATTTTTTTTTGATCCAGTGCTGATCAGTATGGAAGTCGATTTATTCAGCAGAAGCTTGAAACTGCAACAGCAGATGAAAAAAATATGGTTTTCCAAGAAATAATTCCCCATGCTCTTTCACTCATGACTGATGTTTTTGGAAACTATGTGATTCAGAAGGTTATACTAAAATCCACTAGCTTTTTTCCTTGTTCATTTAGTGAAATGAGATGTCATGTCTTCTCATTTTTCTTTGATCAGTTCTTTGAGCACGGAAGTGCAACACAGAGAAGGGAATTGGCAAACCAACTTACTGGACATGTTCTTACTCTCAGTCTTCAAATGTATGGTTGTCGTGTTATACAGAAGGTATTTGTAATGGTCTTGCTGCTCAATTGTCGACTTTCTCCTAATTTTGTGAACAATATACGATCATGTGTTTCTTTTGTAATGTGTCAATTGTGATTTTCATGTCTAATATTCGGTGTGGGTTTTGATTATTTGGTGGTTGAAATACTTGTTATAGGCAATTGAGGTTGTTGATTTAGATCAGCAGACGAAAATGGTTGCAGAGCTGGATGGTAATGTCATGAGGTGTGTGAGGGACCAGAATGGGAACCATGTTATTCAGAAGTGTATTGAATGCATTCCCCAGAATGCCATTCAGTTTATTGTCTCAGTTTTTTATGATCAAGTTGTGACGTTATCTACTCATCCATATGGTTGTCGTGTCATTCAGGTTTATATTTTCTCGTTTTGTATTTTGTTTTTTTCTTCTTGGCTATCTCTAACAATATCTCCCATTTTAAAATTAATTATAGTTATCAATTGACTGTGGTTATTTTGGCAGAGAGTGCTGGAACACTGTGATGACCCAAAAACTCAGCAAATCATGATGGATGAAATCCTATCATCTGTTTGTATGTTGGCACAGGATCAGTATGGGAACTATGTTATCCAGGTTGGTTAATTATTTTTCTATTTTGCCTTAATACTATTGAATTACCATTCTATGGAATTACCATTCTGATTCCTTTTCCACCATCATCATCATCTGCATCTTATCCTAGCTAGGTTGGTGTCGGCAGTGTGGAATTTAGCTACTTTATGCCTTTTATTTGTTTACATATGTGTGCTCTTTGAATCTTGTTTTCTGTCAATGGTGTATTAAAAGGGCAAATAAAATTTGCTTGCCTTTATGAATTTAAAATGCATTGATACAATGTGTCTTTCTTGTATCTGAGGCTATTTTACACTGTTGCTCATAATGAATGGCTTTGACAATGCTTTTATTTGAGTTTTTTTCCAGCCAAGTTCAAGAATTGAACTTAAAGTAGGTATATGAAGCATTTAATGTCTTCTAAATAAAGTTGGTCCATGTTTAACCAGTGTAGAATCGTTTGTAGGCTTATTGTTGATAGTACCCTTCTTGGATATGCGCCTCATTCTAAATAATTAATGTCTGGGTAAGTTGTTGATAAAGCCCATGGGCCAATTTTCTGTGTGTGCTGATGCAGGACAAAACATGGATAGTTTAATCTCTTACTTAGTTGGTAGTTTTATTATATTAGATATTCTATTTTTGTTAGAATCATAGTTTCTTTATGAGTTGGAGATTCATTTGTAGTTTCCTTTTCATGTTGGGTTCCTATTAGAAATGGAAACCTCAACTGTGTATACATATTCCACCCTCTCAATAAAGTAGTTTTATAAGTTTTGAGTAAAGTTTTGAGAATTTTCTTCTTTTGTGCCTGCTGGCTGGTACATCCTGTTTGGTGCGTGTTCCAAATATTGCGTGCCGATGCCATAGTTATCCCTATCCAGTGCCAACTCCAGTGGAACCTCTTGGTGCCGATTCCAAGGCCAACGTATCCCACCCCACCACCTATCCTTTCCACTTTTCCCCATAAATTTATCATCAAGAGCTTAGGTTTGATCTTTGTGGTCATTAGGGAATAAAAATTTCAAGCATTCCATTGATACCTCCCTCCTCTACTGCTGATTTCTAGCTGTGTGATGGTGTCAACGTCATTTCTGGACTACTTGGCTGAAGACGTTTTTTGCCCAGATCTACTTCTTTTTCTTCGGATTGGCCTCTGTTTGTTTGCTTGGTTTTGGAGAACAAGCATTCAATCGTTGGCCCAATTATACCTTGGTAGCCATAACTATTTATCCGAAAGAGTGCAATAGAATTTTGGAAAAGCAAGCAAATTATGCATTGCTGATGTCTGGCTTTGAACTGTAACAGCATGTTCTGGAGCACGGTAAGCCTCATGAACGTTCTGCTGTGATCAAGAAATTGGCCGGCCAGATTGTTCAGATGAGTCAGCAAAAATTTGCATCGAATGTTGTTGAGAAATGTTTGGCTTTTGGTGGGCCTGAAGAGCGCCAGCTTTTAGTGAATGAGATGCTGGGCACCACCGATGAAAATGAACCTTTGCAGGTTAGTTTTTTCTCTGGCATATATCTTTTAGAAGATGTTTTTAATTGCTTTTAGCCACTGTTCATGCTTTTATTTTGAACCAGTCTCTTGCCAGCGCACTTTCATTTTGTGCTGTTTTTAGTTTATTATTCTTACATTTGACTAATTTCAAGTGATTTTGATTTTAACATAAATTTAAATTGGCCTAGAATATAATGCACTTTCAATAAATTTTTTTATAATATTTATTTATATTATTTGATTTGTTTTATTATAGTCTTGTAAATTATATTTATTTGTAAAAATCTTAATATATTATTATTTATCAATTTGTTAATTTCATAAAAGGGTTAATAAACAGCATGGTTATCAAAAGTTTGAAATACTATATCTTTATAATCTAAAGGAAATGGTCCAAATAGACTTCCACTGAGATGGACAAATTTCTTGAGACTGATTTCTAGTGCATGAAGCTGTTGGTTATCACTGACTTCAAATAATGTACCGTGTAGATTGTTTGACTTCGTTGCATGCACTTTGACTATTTCAGAGCATTAAGAAGAGATTGATTCTTATTGTACAAAAAAACGTCTTTATTATTTAGGTTTTCAGTTTCTTTTCGTAGCTATCATTTTGTTTGTAAGCTCTTAAATTGGAAAGAGGAGCTGTTTTTTGGGAACATTTGATCGTTCACATTTCATTGGTTAGTTATAACACTGATTCAGAGATATAAATCTTAATATTTTGAAAAAACTTGAGTCATTTTATGTCTTTCGTCCAGGCCATGATGAAAGACCAGTTTGCAAACTATGTTGTACAGAAGGTTTTGGAAACTTGTGATGACCAGCAGAGGGAACTGATACTGACACGAATAAAAGTCCACCTGAATGCATTGAAGAAGTATACTTACGGGAAGCATATAGTTGCTCGTGTAGAAAAGCTTGTTGCGGCTGGAGGTATGTGCATGTTGTGATTTGGAGTATTTTACAATCTAAGTTTCTAACTGTACTAGAGATGAGTTTACGGGACATGCATAATTACTTATTCACATGTCCTTCTTTGACATGAACATTGCTTCATTTTGATCTGCGTTGGGATGAGCAGGTGGTATGGCATTTAATTTTTTTCACTATACCTATATTGTTTGTGTGCTAAGGCACTTACTTAATGTTTTGTTTATGACAGAACGACGGAGCAGTCTTCAGTCTGCATAAAGTCTGCATAGATGGCATAGCAAAGAAAGTTGTTGTACAGCTTACAGAGGCTAAAGTTTGAGCTTCCTTTCTGTCTAGGCTTATCTATCTATGTGAGACCAGCAAGCAGTTTAAAATAAAATTGCTGCTTTGTAATTTATAACTATTACATTGTGTAGTTTGAAGGCAAAATCTTAGAATTTAGTTGAGGCAGAGGAGGAACAGATGGCTGGTGCATTCCCCTTGGGCCTTTTGCAAATATGATGAGCAGGTTTGTACAAGTTTTTCTTTTTCCTTCTAATGGTGTAAAGCTGAGGTAGCGCGTGACTGTATAAAATGTTGCAAGTGCAGAGCTATGTTAAATAATTTTAGTTGAGGCAAGAATTTTCAAATATTTATTGTCTATTACAAATTTACATATTTTATTTGATTGAATGTTTCTGGCTCTGATCCTTGGTATGAAAAATAAAGGGTGCTTTTTCTCTAAGCTTCTGTAGTTATATGGAAAATGCCCCGACCCATATACAAGAAGTGTAGGTCTTACTGCTACAAATGTAGTGTCCGTAATGTATTTGGTGGCTACGTGACCATTTGGATATTTGATGTTCATGACTTTCTTTTGTCTTGAGATTTCAACATCGGTGTCTCTTGCTGAGAATGGAACAGTTGGGGATTTCATCGGTTTCCGCCGGTTGTACCAATGCATGGTGCCTCCTTCCTTAGGATCAACATCGGATGCGTGTAGTAAAGTTGAGTGAAAGCTGTAGGGTTTGATCAGAATGGTTAGTGATATTTTTTAATGATGAAAGCGATAATCTTCATAATTTTGAGAGAGTTATTGGAGGTTATAATTTGTATTTTTTTGTTTACATGTAGTAGAAATAAACTTGCTGAAATCAGTAAGATTAGTAATTTCATCACTAGGAAATATTATTAGCCAATTAGAACGAAGGGGGTAAAAAGATTTGATAATATGATCTTAATCAAGAACAAATCTTCTTTGTTGTTGAATATTTCACTTGAAATGGAAAGATATGCTATTGGAAATGGATAATCTAAATCCTTGAAATAAAACATCCCTGTATTTCGAGAAGTTCAGCATACACAGGTAAACACAAAACAATCAAGGAGCTCTCGAACATGAACTGAAGTCAGAGTTTGAGCCGGTAAAACAAGACGCAATCAACCGATCTCATCCCTAAATGTTATATGTTTTTTTACAGAACCAAAAAAGCGTTAGAAACAAGGAAGTAGGAAGGAGGATCTTCCTGGCCAAATAGGCCGACTATAGAGGGACAAATGGGCCTGGTTGACGAATGGGCCTGGTTGACGAATGGGCCTAAATAAGAGATAGTGGCCCATTATGAACATTGGCCCATCGGCCTGTCGTCGTCTCCACAGGTCGGCTGCCATTGGAGCTTCCACCATCCTCCAGAACCTTCTGTTCGTTCTTCATCGTCCTTGTTCGTTCTTCATCTTCTTCGATCTTTTCTTCACATAAATATATACATTCTTGAGCCTTGTCTTGTTATTGTTTCTTTTTTTATCATCTCTTCCTTATTCCGACCCTGTGGGGATCTGAATCGGAATGGCTGGCAGCGGGCCGAATTGGGATGGGCTGTTGAAGTGGAGTGTTTCCCACTCCGATTCCACTCGCCCTCCTCGCCCTATCAGGTTCCCTCTCTTTTGAAAAGGAATAAATGTGTGCTGTGATTGGTTTCTGGATTGAGGTTTGGGTGTGGTGGTGTTGTTTTGAGCAGTTTTGTGGCGATTTGAGTTTGGTTGGATGGGTAAATTTGTCTTCTTTGTGTCATCCGTGGAGCTAGAAATGTTGTTTCGAGAAGTTTTTGCCGGTTTGTGTCAGGATGGATATGCTTAACAGCATGTTCTTTCGCAACTGTGAACTGAAAAAAAATAATGTTTTGATCTATTTCTTGAAATATGAATCGGGTTTCATGCTTGAAAATGTCTTCTTTGTTGCATCTGTGAAGTAGAAAGTTTTCTCGGATTTTTATTTTTAATAATGAGGTTATTGGGTTGTTGCGTCTGCGAATTATGATTGTTCAGGTCTATATGTACCTTGTTTGTAGTGAGGGGGACCGAAAATGGTTTATGGAGGCAATGGAAGCTCAAACAGTTGATGCCATTAAACGCATGAAAGAGATAACCCTTGTTATGAAAACACCAGAGGAACAATTGGAGGCTCAAGGTGTCACTGCAGCAGAGCTTCTAGGTAATATTTGATGTGACAACAGTCGGTGTTTTTCTCTAATATTTTTATGCTTGTCGCTAGATACTTGTTCTGTTGCGTGAATCGATCTTATAGTTCGTTTATATTGGCGTCTTTTGTCTACAGATATGTTGGATGAGCTCCAAGAGCATGTTGAGCCTATTGACATGGCTAATGGTAATTTTCTAATTGAAAAGATTAAATGCATTGTTTGTAGATGTAAACGTAGATGAGTTTTTCCTTTTTTGGGTTTTGAGACTCAAGTTGGATTCGAACTTATTTTTTGATTAAGGTGGGTAAAATATATGTTTATTCTTCCCGCAATCTCAGATCTTCACTCCATTGGAGGCTTGGTCCCTCTACTTGGCTACTTGAAGAACTCCAACTCTGAAATTAGAGCAAAGGCTGCGGATGTTGTGACCACAATAGTACAAAACAACCCCAGAAGTCAACAACTTGTTATGGAAGCAAATGGCATGCAGCCTCTTTTGGCTAATTTTACTTCAGATCCTGATGTGACTGTTAGGACTAAAGCATTGGGGGCGATTTCATGTGAGTTGTTTGTGGAAGGTTATTTCATTTTTTTCGTTTGGGTCATGGGAACTATGATGTCTGGCCTTGATCCCAAATAGGTCTATATTGCAAAACAGCTTTTACGAAGAAAAAGAATCTTTACACTTTATTGCTAATGTTTACATGTTGTATCTTGGAGGAGTGACGTGATTGTTGATTTATTGTGCAGCATTGATTCGACATAATAAACCAGGCATTGCAGCATTTCGTTTGGCAAGCGGCTTTGCGGCGTTGAAGGATGCATTGGGTACAGAGAGCGTCAGTCTGCAAAGGTATCTCCTTTTTCTTGATGAAAGGGTTTGTTAAGCTCCTGCATTGGATTTTGGTGCGGAATTTTTAATATATGATGTGGTCTTTTCACCTTTTCTACATTATAGGTGTGTGGGAAAATGTTATTGATTTTGCTTTTTTATTTTTATTTTATTTTATTTTATTTTTCCCTTTTTCCCCATTAGCATCAATATGCTTGTTGTTTCCATGAAGCGTAATTGCTTGTATGTAGGACTCGGTTTGATTGGTTTTTGGAATTATTTTCATTCTTTTAAGCCATTAAAATGCTGCTTTGCATTTGTAATTTAGTTGTGAAGTGTTTCCACAATGAATGAATGCTTCATTATAGTTGGTATTGTACTGTTTAGTGTGTCCCTAAACACCGCTTTGAGTGCGGATGATGAATGTTTTACAAAAGGCAGGGGCATATCACAATTTCCTAAATCCTAGGTCATTTTAATGAAATACTTTCCTGGTTCTCTTTTGTTGAGAGTGAAACATATTTTGAGAGTGTTGTGGAACATCAAGGGCATTGTTGTTACCCATCTTGATTTCTTTAAACTTAAGCCAGCTTGCTTTTGATCTTGTATCTGCCGCCCAGATGGAGAGTTCATGTTCCTTTATAGTTGTTATCTGGGTAGATCTCATGGTGGTAGTTTTGTTTGCTCTCATAATCTTCTATATTCTTCGCAGGAAAGCTTTGAACTTGCTCCAGTACCTACTTCATGAGAGTAGTTCAGATTGCAATACCGCCTCTGAGCTGGGATTTCCTCGTTTAATGATGCATCTTGCTTCCAGTGATGATGGAGAGGTCCGTGAAGCTGCACTTCGGGGCCTTCTTGAAGTAGCTCGTGACAAGTCATCTCAAAGCACTAGGATATCAGAGAATGAAGAGATTCTCAAGCAGGTACTTCAAGATCGGATCAGTGGCATAAGTGCAATGGCACCCGTTGACCTTGGTGCGGCAAAGGAGGAACGTCAGCTTGTTGATTCTTTGTGGAGAGAATGTTACAATGAGCCTTCTTCTCTTGGGGAGAAAGGTCTGCTTGCACTCCCTGGCGAGGATGCACTCCCGCTAGATGTAGCTAGCAAGATGTTTGAACCTCGTTTGAGGGCTTCTGCAGCAGTTCCTGAAGTGCTATCTAATGCGAATACGGCCAAGAAAGAGGCCCCATTGCTATTGGGCATGGGGTCTTCATCTGGAAATGGAGGCGACTCAAATGCAGGCAGTGATACCTAGAAACAATAGAATAGAAATTAGAAAGTTAACAGGCTTGTCTTTTGTAGTTGGCCATTTTTATAAGCTATCTTTGGGATGTATGTTATGACATTTTGGTTTGATAATATTTTGTTTAATGCTGGTGTTATTGTCAGAAAGCTAATATCACAAAAAAGCTATTGATCGCTCATTTTCTTGACCAACCCTCTCAACTGTGAAGATTTTGAGGCGCATCTTATAAATGTTTAGACCTGTTTTCTGGAATCCAGTATATACAAAAAATATTCGAATGTTTTGTTCTTCAAAGAATCAAAATAATATGTGGGTACCCGAGCTCACTTCTCACCAATATTTTATGTTCAAACTAACAAATTCTATTTATTTAGGCATCAAAAGTTGTGATTTTGTGCTTGGAAAAAAAAGTTCTGATTTTGTCTTTAGGGGACTAAGTTATTGCAACAAGTATGCAAGTAAAGGCTATAAGTCACATGCAAAGGTTCACGAGCACACAGAAAATTAGTTCAACAGAGAAGGGTATAAGAAGCCTTTTCCACCGCATTATCAACATTAGTAACAAAGCATACACGAGAAAAATGTCCTCTTCACTACCCGAACAAACAAGGTCTTCTTGTGATTTATTTCACTATTTATAGGTGTCTATGGACGATTATTCTCACTAGGATTTTACTCTCTTGAAAGCAGAAAAAGGAAGCACGAATGAAACTCCAACGAATGAACTTTGAGAGTAAACCATGGCACTCGATCACAAGTCCGCATTTATCATTCACTCGTTGCTTAGTTTTAAAAACTGAGTGTGAGATTTCCCATCCATTTTTCTTGACAGAGTGTGGCGAATGTAGTCTATGTATTTGATGTTCCTGTATAATCTGGGTCTATGTTCGTCGTCCACCATTTCCCGGACGGGTCCTATTTCCATTTCTTCATTTGGGAAGATGAAGGAAGCAATGGACATTCTCGCCATCTTGTCATTGGTCACAGCTCTGTGCATAATGCTTTTGTACATTCCATTGCTCCAAGCCTGTTCACAAATTAGATTACTATTGCGTACTTGGAAATTGAACATGTAGGAAAAGTTATCGACATGCTAAGATATAGTGAACTGTTTGAAATAGGTGAGAGAAAGGGCTGCGGATGGTTGTGATAACAAATACCTCAATGGTCAATTCATCTATGATTTACTGATGTAAATATACACATTTTACACGACGTACCAATTTGCATTATTACCTACTACTTTTTACTCAAATATGTAACTCACTAACAAAAGACGAGAAACATACCTCAATCACATCTCCAATGTTTACCACTAAAGCATTTGGGATGGGTTTCACGGCCACCCATTTTCCTTGGTGCTGAATCTGGAGGCCAGGTATCTCATCATCTTGAAGCAAAATGGTCAACGAGCTGCCATCAGAATGGGGGGCCACACCTAGAACTAAATCTGGTCTGCAACATTTTGGGTAGTAATTAAACCGAATGGCTTGTTTCATTTCTCCGTGTATACCTATCAGGCCCTCCTTGCTCATATTCATGGTCAAAGAGATGTTGGCAAGGAGCTCCTTTGCTAATTTGTTGACCTCCACAGAGTAGTTGTTTATTACGTCCCTGAACAAAAAAATAAAGTAAAATAGTTAAAAAACTGGAGATTTGGAATCAATTTAATTGCTGCGAAAAGGCTACAAGAAGTCTACACTTAGCTGATAGAAATTATAAATATTAGTTTTTGATACAGCACATGGAGACATATTAAATAGAGCCAACCGTAACATCTAATTAGTTTGAAGCCCGTAACAAGGTAGAAGTCAGTTTACTGAGTTTTAAGAGTGAAAAGGGAGTTCTGTAGTAAGTAGACTCTGAGAATCCATAAACATCTAAGGGGTGGGTAGTATGTTGAAAAACTGATATTTAAAGCCAAGAGCATAACTACGGGTAAAGATGGGAGTACTTAAATCCTCGTACTGTTGTTGGCCAGTAAGTTGGATTCCTTGCTTCACTTGGCTGCGTAAACAGAACCAAAATATCATCCCAATCTAGTTTCTGCTCTTCAGAAACTACATACACTTGCCCATATCCTTGCAAGTCATCTTTCGCCATCGCATACTTATTTTTGTCTTCCAGGGGTAGATTGAAAAACCCAGCGACAACACTTTTGGTCTCTTGTAGTACTTCCTCAGGGACACCATGATTCTTTATCTGCAAGCAGTTTAGGACTTTAATATAACAAGATATGCATGAAAAGGCATCATAAAATAAGTAGTCAATCATTTCATTGTTTACCCAGCCGAATCAAGAAAAATAGTTAGCAATTTTGTAAATAAATTGACCACAGCTTATAAAGCTCGGTCCTTAATTAATCTTTTATGAAAATACTTTCACCGTTTCGACTTAATTGACCTTTATAACATATTCATGCTAGACTAGATTTACACAGCACCAAAAAAATAGTAAACTTGAGTTAGTACAACTAAATTTTACACTATGTTACATTTGCGTAATTCTTGAAATGCATGTTGGGACTTATACTTCTAATATATAAATTCTTTACCGGTTTGTATTAATGACAAGATAAAAGCAAACAATAATTATCACCAATCACAAGCACAATATATTTAACATGGTAAATCATCACGAAAGCAATCACTTTTCAACTTTATTCACTATAATAATCCAATTATAATGAATATTCCTAGAGAAAATCTTCTCCCAAATTACAACTTTTACTCTTTGAGTAAATCTACTCCCTAATAATCAACCTTTGAATAAAATTACTCCAAATCAATAATCTGATTGAATCCAGTTCTACCGAGATCAATTCCACAATTAACAACCACAATTGATTTAATAACCAAGAAAGAAAACCTCGAATGAATCCATTGGCATTGATCTCTGATGAAGAACCTACTTCAATTGATGATACGATGACAAAAAACTCAGCCCAGTTGATCTTAATCCAAAAGCAAAGCCTTCTCTCACAACAAAAGAGGTTCTTCTTCTTCTTCCACACTCTAGAACCCTAGACAACGATTGTTAATTGACCTCTCCTCAAAATAAATCTCCCTTTTTGAGAACACCTTCAAAATTTGGCTTAGATAGCCCAAAAATTCATCCAAAATGGACCTAAAATCCGTCCAAAACCCACTCTTGACCCTATGCCAGCGCCTAGGCCAGTGATTCTTGGCGCCCGGGCATTATAAGCAATTTCCAGTTTCTAGGAGTTAGCGCTCGGGCCAGTGATTGCTGGTGCCCGGGCGCTAGCGTGTACCCCACACTCCTATTCTTGATCTTCACGGCGCTGCACGCTTCCTGTGTTTTTGCCGCTGCATAATCCATTTGTCTCTAGTGATTGCTAATGACTACAAATACTCTTATTATTCACATAGTCTAATAAAACATCATATTTTTTCTTTCGCACCATTGAATTGACCAATGTCAAAAACATCAGTTGAATCATTAACCAAATCTGAAAATAACAAATGACACGCACTCAAAACCTCCTACTGCATTGCAACAATTCCGATAAGATGCTCTAGCTAAATATGAGAAGGCTATAGGTGGATTAATCATGAGAGTAACCTGGAAGAAGCCCCAGTTCCTGCAAGCTTGGTGTAGCTTTTGACGTTCACTTTGTTCACTTAACAGTGAAAAATCTATGACAGGGACAGCCAAGGAAGACTGGTGGGGATCTTCAACAACCGGCCTGTCTATGAGGTCCCTAATGTATCTATCAGGAACATGTGTTGAATTTGTTCTCACCAACTCCTGAACACTTCGTACTGGAAGAGATTTGCCCCAATAAACATTCTGTTCTTTCTCAGAGCTTCTGTGCTCAGCATCTGATCCCATCTTGTTCTACCTGCAGCTATGGACAAATCCACCTGCACCCCTTTGTCATAAGTTGATACATTTGAAAGAAGAATTTATGGTGGATATTGAAGAATCTATTGCAAAAGATTCCTTAAGAACTATACTCCTTCCTTGTTTGACTTCCAGAATAACTCTGCATTAAAAAAAAATAATTGTTGTCACGTTGCATTCAATCAACAGCCAATTGAATTTGTTTTGTCCTCTATGTACAAACAAGCTCCCCAGAAGAACCCATCTAATGAGGAAAATGAGAATCTATTGTAAAAAAATTCCAATAAAATTGGGCTAGTTCCATTTTTGACCTCCATAATTATTGTATTAAACAGTTCTATTGTCTTGTTGCATCAATCCACACCCATTTTTTCATGGCAAAATAATTAACATTGTGAATCCATACCAAAACCCACATTTTTTCTGTGTAAACTGAAACAATCTTGGATTCAATAAAGTGATTATATGTAGGCTTAATTCTTTCATTAACATACTCTTAGACCTTTACATTTATACAAACGGAAAGCATACATGCTAATACACACCTTACCCATCTTACAGCGGAGGTCCCAAGTCTGAAAAGAAGTGTTGAAGTTGGCGTTGAGATGAGCATCTTGCCATCTTATGACAAAAACTGCAAAGCAATTTCCGCCTTGCGATTCTAGGGCTGTACATGAAAGAAACCTCTACCTTATCTTGAGGACTGAACTATCCGGCAAGCCTTGAAAAGTCCACAACAGATACATCCAAGGTATAATCTTGTTCACTTTTAAGGTTAGTCTATCTCAATAATTTCATATTTATGTGGGCAGAACATTCTTTATGCTTTTCTTCTCAAATTTTTTTTAACCCCCTCCCCATGCCATGCTTGTTTTTGGAGAAGTGGAATGAGAAGCCTTTGTTTCAACCGGCCCATGTTGAAACCAACCTAAAGGCTACTCGGACTTATCTTTTGACATGAATATAACATAGGTAAGATTTGCATTGATCATCTGCAATCAACGACAGAGGTCTCCAACCAACTACATCCCACACTTCTTTTCAGCTTCTTCTTCTTGACCATCTTCTTTAGCCTTGCTGCCTCCTCCCACTTCCCCAAATCCATAAACGTGTTTGACAACAAAACAGGGCTCCCAGCACTCTTTGGCTCCAACGCAAATAAATGTGAGGCTGCCATTTGAGCAAGCTCTACGTTACCATGGATTTTGCAAGCTCCCAGCAATGCTCCCCATACAAATGAGTCGGGCACCAATGGCATCTGTTTAATGAACTCATACGCCTCTAGGACCTCCCCTGCTCGGCCCAAAAGATCGACCATAGACGCATAATGCTCTAACCTGGGTATGATCCCATATTTCCTTTGCATAAGATGGAATAAATACTTGCCCAACTCTACCCACCCTGCATGAGCACAAGTCATTAGAACAGCAGTAAAAGTAAGATGATCGGGCATGTCCTCTCCTTCCACTACCATAAGATCAAACAATTCCATTGCTCTCTCGCAATGCCCGTGATTTGTATATCCAAAGATCATCACATTGTACGTGGCAACACTCTTTTCACTCATTCTACCAAACAACTTCTCCGCATCGGACAGGACACCGCATTTTGCGTACATATCAACCAAAGAACTAGCAGCATACAAATCTGCTTCTGCACCGGTAACAACGATATACCCATGAATTTCTCGGCCAAACCTCAAGTCAGCCGCATTCGCACAAGCAGGAGAAGGCCGCTAATTGTGACCGAACTCGGCCGCACGCCCGAGGTAATCATCTCTTTAAACAAGACGAAAGCTTCAGCAAAACGCAAGCTTCTAACGAGTCCGGATATAGCAGAGGTCCAAGAGACCACATCAGGCTCAATCCCTCTACCATTCAAGCCACGAAACAGAGCCAAAGCCGTTGCAACATCCCCCTTGTTCCCAAACCCCGAAATCACCGAATTCCAAGTGATCAAATCGGGCGGCACACCCGCAGCACCCATCTCCCCAACCAACCCCAAAGCAGCATCCACATTCCCACACAGCACATACCCCGATACCATGGCGTTCCAGGCGACTACATCTCTGTCGGGCATTTCATCGAACATTCGGCGGCCGAGGTCCACTCGGCCGCACTTGGAGTAGGCGCCCACCAATGCGGTGGTGACGAAGGAGTCCGGCGGCCAAGGGAACCGGCGGAGAAGGACGGCGTGAGCTTGCCGGGCAGTTTGGAGGTCGCGGGAGTTGGCGCAGGAAAGGAGGAGGTTGGGGAGGAGGTAGGCGAGGTTGGGAGGGGAAGGGTTTTGGGAGTTGAATTGGAGGAAGAGTTGGAGGGTTTTGGAGTGGCCACCCCGCCGGCGGGAAAAGGCAGTTATAGCCGTTACCAGCTGTCGACTGCACCGACCAGACGACATTGTCTTATCTTAGAGATAGGAATCGCCCACTAAACTTTCTCTTAAACAGGTGATGAAAATTCAAAGAAATCAGAAATTTATAACAAGGTCAGGCTTCACGAATTTTTAGATCCCGGTGAATCAATGAAGTTTTAACTTTGATTTACACCTGAAGCCAATCACTTCGTAACACAAAAAAGAATTGACAAAAAATGATCTCATTCCTCCAACACGATCACGGATTAAGAAATGTACAAGCCTCTTTGCAGAATATGTACAATTAGCACATCTAAAACTTGAGTAGAATTCCAAGTTCACCACCCGCAGGCACTGCTATCTGAGAAGTTAGTTGGTTGATGCTGCTGGAATATATAAACATGTGAACATCGAGCTGGTTATTACAAGTATGAATTCCAGGTTATTCATAACTCACTAACCATTTGTTGACGCTCAGTTGGCTTTCTATCATGACAAATTCCCACATCTGTAATGACACAATCAGAGCAACGCTTAGATACTCCCTTTTCTGGGCTCTGATTATATTCAGTCTTGAATCTCTTGAGGGCTTGTTGCCCTTCTAAATTCTTTTCCTGATCATCAACCTGGGCTCCAAGGGTGGTCCCAAGACTTTCTTCCAAAAGGCCATGCCCCTCAAAAACCGAAACAGCATCATTCGCACTTACGATTCCTCCTAGAGCATCATGTAGAGCCTCCAATGCTGCAGCATAATTGTTTGCGCTGAGAGCTCAATGCTCAGCTATTTTAAGAGACCTCTGGCAGAGATCATTGAAGCGTTTAATTGAACTCTCAAATGCAATACTTTCTACTTCAGTAAACAAACTCATTACCATGATCTCCACCTCTAGGAACCTTGGTCCATCGTCTTAACACATACTGTGGTGGGATAGTATTTACTTCTGCTGCCATGTAGACCCTAAGTGCATGCCTACAAAGAAGGCCGGAGGATTCAAACAAATGACAACTACAAACAACTGATGTTTCAGAAACGGTAAATGTAACCAAATCGGTTTTCTCCATACCAAGTCTTCCCACATTATTTACTGCCCTGTCTCCTTCCTCTTTGATTTTGGTTGCATAATAGTCAAATGCTTGAAAAACTTCACCCTGAAATTTATTAAAAACCTCTCCTGTATAAACAAAGGCAGCTTGCCTTTCCAGAGGTGATTCTGTCACCAAGCAGGGTCTTCCATAAAAACTGTTCTTATCTGCAATAAGTTCCTTCTCAAATTGCCTCTGTAAAACAATGTCAATATCTGCCAATAAATTCTCTTACCGAGGCTTCACTAGTAATAAAATCGTCAAGCACCCTACATAAATTCTTGACTCTGTTCTGTAGTAGATAATCCTGCAAGAAATGCATCACGCAAATATACAGGAACCCACTGTTGCCGGTCTTCATAAAATATTTGAAACCATTCATTCTTCTTCAAACCAAATGTTTCCACAAACCAGGACCACCTAACTTCAAAATCGTCAGTTGACTCACTCTGATAAGACACATTTGTCAAATTCTTCTTTCAAATTCCCCTTGGATATACAGGCCTCACTCAATTTCTCAAGAACTTCATTCTGGATATGCCACATGTATAAGCAATGGTGTGTTTTTGGAAATGCTTCCATAATTGCCACTTGCAAAGCACCATCTTGCACTGTTATTATTGATTTTGGTAGTTTACCGTGCATTGCATCAAGGAATGTCTGAAATGTCCATAAATACGATGACATGGTTTGATCTTCAAGGAGGGCACAACCAAGCAACACAGTCTGTCCATGATGATTGACCCCTATGAATGGCGCAACTGGCACTTGACATTTGGTTTTTGCTTATGTAGTGTCAAACATAATCACGTCTCCAAAATGCCTGTAAGCCATCCTGGAAATAGGATCAGCCCAAAAAATATTCTTCATGCGCTCATGTTCATCAATTTCGATAGCATAAAAGAAATACGGATTCTCAGCCTGCTTTTGTTTGAAGTTGTGAACAATCACTTTAGCATCTCCTTTCTTAAATACCAGCCTCTGTGTTTGACCAATATAACATTCTCCAGCCTGTTGAATAAAGTTGGCATTGCTCATTACTCTGGAAAACATCAAACCGGATTGTGATCCTGAATTCTTGCTTACATTTGTATATTTCCTGCACTCTTGAGTATTATGTACAATGGTTGGACAAATCAGCTCATGGTTGTGATCTTTCTCAACAAAATGAATGCTCCATTTTCCAGAGTCTGTTCTCTTCACTTTAACCATGGCTTTGCAACCCTCCCTAGTATTTGGCAGTGGGTGTTTGACCATTTCATTGATAAGCTTGAAGCCCTCTTTTGAGCAAACATACTGTGTGGCAATCAATGTTCTTGTGCGCTTTGAGTAGCGTGTATATCGTTTTCATATGCTAAACCCCCCTCGCCTAGCAAATTCCTTGTAGAACAGAAATGAAGATTCTTCAGAATCAAACTCCATACCTACATATGGTTCAACTTTTATATACTCAAGCCCAGAGGTTTCAGCAGTAAAACACATTTCCTTCAATTCATCCTCGCTCTCAGGCTCATTTTCTAGCTTTTTCCAGAAGGAGTGAATATAGTGCATACTGATGGGCCCAACAAGTGCATGATTATGTTCCTTCTCAACAACATGAACAAACCATTTCCCGGTGTCGGCTTTCTTGACTCTGATCATCGCTCTGTAGCCTTCCCTCGTATGAGCCCGTGGATTCTTTACAGAGACGCTACAACGCTTAAAACCTTCTTTAGAGCAAACATACTGAGTGGCAATTAATGTTTTATCACGCCGTGAAACCGAGTAGACTTTTTGCGGATGAAGAAGCCCACTCTCCGAGCATATTCACTGTAAAAAGCATAAGCTGCCTCTTCAGATTCAAACTCCTAACCAGCACAGGGTTCAATATTTAGATCTCTGTCAAAGGGAATCATCTCGTCTATGGGAAAATTTTCGTCTGTGCCCTTCATGCTTGGATGAGGTTTAATCTCTGGATCCACAACAATCATATTCCTATTCATTTCTATGGCTCAACAATGAGGATCACCATCGATTGATGCCATATCTAAAGCATTCTCCATAATGGGCTTAACTGCTGCGTTAACACAGAAGTACAAATAATCCGATGCTTTAGTTCAGATGTTAGTCTTGCATTTATTCAGGTTATAGACATGCATGAATCTGGTGAAGACCAACAATGACACTTCAGAAAGTTTGCCAACTAATATAGATATGACAAAATGAATGGACAAATATCAAACTAAAGAAGCAATCTGTTTCAGAAAATACGAGGAGAAAAGTTAAACTTGTTTGTTACAAAAGTTTTAGTTGTTTAAGATGTCCAATTGTCATATATTCCAGAAGTTGCAAATTATTAGTACCCCAGGCAAGTGTTATGAGTAAAATGAAAGGTCATGCATAGAGCAAAATCTTTTAAAACCTAAAGTGGTTTCAGGGGAAAGTTAGCATGCAGTACTTTGTTCAAAGCATTATGCCCTTTTGACATCTTTCCTGATATATAATTTTCCACATCAAAGTTTAATCTCTCCCTCTCCCTCTGAAAAACACAAAGAAAAACGAGAAAGAGACACAAATAATGAAGCCTGCTGAGAAACTAGCATGGAAGGGGGCCCAAGACATCCATTACAAGTAGAAAAATAAATAAATAAATAAATAAAACAGCCCAGAATGTACCTCACAAGACCATTAAATACCCACAACCTGCAGGTTCCTTCACAAAAAAATTTTAAAAAAATAAAAACAAACGCTTTAGAACCACAGAAAACCAAGCAAAAACAGAGCTCTCTGCTTGCCAAAACTACCAACAAAAGCAAGCATTACAACAGGAGAAAGAGGAAGGCCGCCCATATACATCACAGACAGAGTAACAGCAAGGAAGCGGAAGTGGAGACGGATCATGCAACAACCTGTAGAAAGCAAGGAAAAACCCAATCTTTTTGGGTGGAGGTGAGCTTGGAAGAGGTTATGAAGAATGGCGGGAGAGGCAGGGAGGTGTTCGTATATTTGGTATTATTTGAAAAGAAAAAACCAACAGCAAAGCCGAGGAAAGAAGAGAAAAACGGTCGCTGCGAGTGCCGATGGCTTTCGTTTCTCGTCTCCTTTGTTATCTTTTTCTCTCCTCTTCTTTTAAGAAGATGCAATGGACCTAGTTAGTTTTTCAGTATTTGGAAAAAAATTTTGGTATATTGTATTTTTATAATTGATTATTATTATATTACACGGGTAACATCTATTCTTATTATAAATGAAATCCAATTTAGAAACATTCACTCTCTTGATTAAAAGTAGGTGTTTTAACTAATTAAAATATATATATATATATATATAATTTAACAGTAACTATACATGTAATTAAAATATATTTTTGAAATTAAAATTTATATCTAAAATGTTAAATTATTATAATCTATTTTATTATTCAACGGGGGATTATCTATAAAATTGGAATTATAGCACATCTTTACCTACTATTAATTTATGTCTTAGCTTACACTTTCACTTTGTTGATCTATTTATTTTTATTATATTTATTGTTAAAGCAACTAATGTGGGGGACAATACCTTTTTTGAAGATAATGGAAAATAGGGGAGGTTGCCTGCCAATGTGCATCATGATGCCCACAAATTGAGTTTTTTGAAAGAAATTGAATACATCTTCTATTTGTTGAATGCATAGGATTTAGGGGTAGTGTGAGGTGCGTGGACCTCATGGGGCCGTACAATTGTGCAGGTGATTCTCCCATAGAATATTAGCTTTCCATTGGCCAACTAGAACATGTGGTTTTCCAGGGAAAAATAAATTTAAAAGATTTTTATTTTTATTTTTGAGTTTTGTTACAGGAAAAAGAGAGAATATTTTGTGATACAAATTTTACCAAAATAAAAGGGCCAAACATTTTTTATATTATGGAATGGTTAAAAAATTGTACCTAATTATTATAAAATAGAAATAATACAAATTATTTAAAATACCTTTGCTGGTAAAATTTAATAATTTTTTTTTTAAACAAGGCAATTAAGGCCGTCTAGCACAGGGAACTTGGATGGCCTAGCCACCCACAATTGGATCTAGCTGCCTTGGATGATGGACAATTAGATCTAGCTAGCACCCTTGGGCAATATATGAGATATACGTATCCCTTGACCAGAAGGTGGCCAGGCATGGTCACTCATAGCTTGAGGGGCTAAATCGGTAATTAGATCTTATTTTAAAACCACGTGATAATATAAAAATATATTTATTTTTCCGGTAAAAGTTTTTTATAATATTATTTTATGTTTGAAAAATTACTTAATTATCAAAAAAGAAAAAATTATCTAAAACACTTTCACTTAAAAATTAAAAAATTCAACCTAAAATATTATAAAAAATTAGATAAAATTAATTACACATATTCGATTACCCCTTTAGGCCTTAGCCTACATCGAGCAAACCAAGTTGCCCCTAGGCAAAAGGTGGCCTAGGTCAACCAACTACATTGTCCTTGGGCGACCAGATCTTCTTACCTTTGGCCTAAAGATGTCACCCTAAATTGTACCCTAATTGGCTAACCAATTGTTACCGAGTAAAAAAAATATTTTTTAAAAATATTTATATAATTTATAAATTTGTGGGTTGGATTACTTCAGTTTTTTATATAACAGCTTTGTCATTACAATAAAAGTTTCTCTTTTTTAATAATTAAATTTAATTTTTCCATGCCTGATAATATAAAAACTTTCCTTCTACGTTTTTAGTAAAAAACTCCTATTTTTTACTTAAACTAATGAAATTCTAGAAAATTATAATTCTTTCTACTTTAATTGCGGGCATAATGTTAAAAATTTCTTAGGTTGAGGTATGTTTCGGAGAGTTTATCAACAAGACCATAACACAACTTTAAACTATAACCAAAATGGACAATTATGATCAGACAATCCCCTGTATTTTACAGGTGTCTAGTTATATTGCCTGCCTTCATTCGTGTTGGAAATGAATCGAAATCTCCTCCGGTGGGGAGGGGATTTTTGGAAATACATAGTATCATGAACTCCAAAAGGTCAATAATTATATATGGATCAAAGTTCCTGCCGATCTTGGAAGAGCAACGACAATCACCAGTTCTTGGGATCAAAGAGCTGACAGAGCCGATAAGTGTTCTTCAATTGCTTACAGTGGCAGATCAAGTCCTTTCCCCACATCTACCCCAATCATCTGTAGTATGCCTTTGTGGAATATCTGCAACCATTAGACCACCAAATTAGGCCCAAAAGATAATTACAGTACAGCTTCCCATCTGGAATGTTATTAAGACACCCAGACAAACCAATAGAGATAGATAAAACTAACCAGCTCAATTACAAATATTCCAACGAGGCCAATCATGCAGACCCGGGAATTCCAGATCTCTGCCGTCGTTGTGAAGCCAAGGAAAGGAGCTTCAAACTTCGGCTCCACTTTGGGCATCTCAACCTGAAAACTGGGCAATTACCGAATAGAACGCAACGAGGAACTTAATTAGTACTACCCGACTATAAATGGTTGCAAAGAGAACTCACCCCAGGTGGAAGCTTGGCAGCTTGCACTTTGAGCTTGTTGGGTCGACTAACAATTCCATGTTGTTGAGTAAATCTCTTGGGCGACGAGAATGGGTTCTTAGACCTGGAAGGGAAGGCATGGAATGATTTAATGGATATGGTTGGTGAAATAGTGGCCATTGCTGCAGCAGATTGGAGGGGTGGTAAGTTAGATTCAAGAGCTATGCTAAGGATGGAAAATGGAGCAATTCATCTCTTGAGGCCGAGGGGAGGTAGATGAGATGATGATGATGATAAGGTAGGGGAGGGCCCTCCAATTGAGTGAGAGTGGCCTTCTCTCCATGTGGAGACGATTGCAGGCTAGCAAGTGAACTGCTCGCGCTGGCACCACCACGTGGGAGCCGATATCCTCGTGCTGCTACCACGCCTACATGATTAATGTGTATTATATATGGCTGAAATATGTATTTTTATAAAAGAAAAAAAAACAAATAAATCTTGAAATTTTAATTACAGCTTGAAATTTTATTTTGTAAAATGAAAATGTGACCAATGATGCATCCTCGGAGAGTAAATAGACGGGAAATGTACTCCTCAAATAGCATGGCACAACTCCCTCAGTTTTTTATCATACAATTAAGTGGCAAATTATAGGTGATGAGACTTGCCAACTATGCATATTAAGGAGACATATGAAGTAAGAACAAAAACTCATAAATATATCTTTGGTATTAATTAAAAGGTTAAGACAATTTGGCAAAAACACAAGAAAGAAAAAGATGAGATCACAATGCTTGAAATTGGTCTTTCATTGTGTTTGACAAAAAAGACTTCAATTTTAAGATTTCAATATCCATATGGACAAACTACATGATCACAAAATTACTAGCTTTAGATACATCAGCTAGTATTACAATCCAGTACTTTTATACAGAACAGTGGATCATAGAATTGTTAGAAAATTAAGTGGATAAGCTGTATATAGATCATTTATCCATATACCATCCACAATAGATCAACTTTAAACTTACAAATAGACCGTGCATTCATCGTTTCATCATGGCAATATTTAAGTGCTTAACTATTAGACTCAATTAGCTTAATATGCAAATATTTATTTGTATGGTCAGATTAATATGCATCAAACCATCTGCTCAAGACGCCGCCTAAAATCTTTCTTTGGTGTTAATAAGTAGTGATCTTCCACTTGGTAATCATGATCATCATCTCCTTGCTGCACATTCTTTCGCTTTTTGGTGAGTATAATGGAGGAATCAAGGAAGAAGTTGCCGTCAATGTAAGAGTCGAAGATCTGAATCCTTCGTGTGGGCACAGCAGCTTTAGGGCTGGTAGAGGAGAAGTGTGGTCTACAATGCAGGAAACTGTAGGTTGGATCAACCAGACGGCCTTCCATCAACTTGTGGCATCTCTCAATCGCCCCCTACAATTAAGAATAAAAAGAAAATTCTTGAGCAACTCACGAGATGTTGAGTACAAGATGGGTTTCTTTCCATTAAACAATTTCGAAATCATAGGAACCATATATATATAGAGAGAGAGAGGCCAAAAACCATTGAAATATACCATGTGAGTTGGAGGAAGGGTGACGGCATCCAGGAGACAGGCTTTTGCTTTGGACGGCACCAATTCTTCCAAACTGCATTGAAGCGCCGAAGTTGCGAGAACACTCGGTTTGAATTCCATAAATACGGGGTCTGGATGAAAAGGAAATGCTAAAAATATAAATCTCAACTTGACAGCTCAAAACACATTTGTGTACATCTATGTTGTTGGTGAGGTATGAACTTACATAGGAACCAAATGTAAGAACTTTTAGACAATGAATTGTACCAGAGAGGGTAGAGAGGAGAAGATCGGCCATGCGAGGGGCTAAGGATGGGCGGAACCAGGCCAGTAAGTCGACAAAGGAGTAGGCCGTCACGCAGCTCACTCGCCAATCCAATGCCTTCATCACCGTCAGCTCCATCCGCTGCACCGTCTTTGGCTCAAAAGCGTGCTCCAGATTTTCCATCTGCCCAACTCAAAAGTGATAAATAAATAAACATTAATTTCAATCCGGTAAACAAAATTTCATATCGGAGTTTGAATTGGTGAATGGAGATACATACGCTTACATGTAGTAGAAATTTATATATTGAGTGCAGTGGGACAAACCTGAATTTTGAACAATGGAGGAAAAGAGATGTCGTTGGACTTGGCGGCGATGGAAAGACATGCAATGGAGAGCAACTCAATCATCCACAATTTCCATTTCTGATTGAAATTTGAATTATACAAACAAGTTAGCAGTGAGGAAAAGAACTGTGAATTAATTAGTAACTAACTAGTAGAGGTTTCTTGAATCCACACTTTGCTTCGGTTAGCTGAAATAAATCTATCCAAATAGTTTACTGCATCAAATGCCGATGTCAATGACAACTTGAATCGCTCATGAGTCTGCACATAATGTTGGTACACTTCTGATTAGATCATGAACACAAATGCATGCAATTCGTAATTTATTGAATGCATGAAGTAATGTCCAAGATCCAGGGGAGTGAATATCACAATAAAAGAATTGGCTTTAATTTAATTTTCTTCCCCCTTTAAGTATAAAAACAGGCGATCGGATTGTTTTGGCGGAGAAAAGCTTCATTAAAAACAATTTCCCCACATATCATAAATAGTAAAAAGGAGAGAAGCAGTGCATACTTCAAAATAGTTTGATAATATGTTGGTTTTTTTCTCTCTAAGGTCATGCATGATTTGGGGTTTTTTATTTTCGGAGATCTGTGTTTGTATTGATGACTTTCAATGTCGTGAATTGTTGATCCTAAGACGAGATAATGGATGAGGGTTTATAAGGTAAAAAGTGATATCCATCCATCAAAATTTATCATTTATAATCTTATGAAGGCTAAATAAGCATTCATATATCTTGAGGATTTCTTAAGAATAAGGTGGAAGAGAAAGGGGGAAAAAAAGAAAATAAAGTGATGTATAATGTGTATTGATGGTAAGCTATAATAAAAAATATTAGGTGATATATCTTCAGGCAGTCAATATGAATATCCATAAATATGAAAACATATTGGAAAGACAAAGATTAATAGAACGATGCAATGCACGAGTATATATGCATGTAATATTGTGCTAGAATTAACATAAAGAAACCTTGATGATCCACTGGATGGTACTCATCCTCAACCCAAGCAGATCAAACTTGCGAAGGTAATCCTCATACCCATCCCCTGGAACATGCACCCCTTCCCTCTCCAAGCAAATACCAAGTGCAGAGTCCCTCTCTTCTTTTGTAAGATAAAATGACTCCGAGTCTGGATCACCTCTGAGCTTGTCGTCGGTACCAAACCTATTTACATGCAAAGAAGTCCAAGAAGAACACAAGGGAGGAGTGAGCAGTAACACTTCTTCACAGAGCAGTCCCCTGAGATCATATTGTACTACTTCCTTGACCATGGTACTTCTGATGTCGAGTAGCAGCGTTTGAACGTATAAGATATCTGTAGCAGCATTCAATATGCAGGAGGAACTATGCCTGACATAGAGTCAGAAAAAGGTACTACTTTTTTCTTCTCAATCTCGTAGTGCTGCGTCTGCAACCGGTATCTGTAACAAGCAATAAGAATTTGTAGTTTCATTTCATGGAGATAACTAACTGCTACTGGAGAAGTGGTGCAGTTAAAAAGGGGAGGGTCGGCGGGGCGGGTGTGTGGTGGTGAATGCCAGAGGTTTTTGACTGTGGTAACAAATTGCGTGATTGCACGAGGAATGTTGCGGGCGATTATGAAAGGCCCACGTAGGGCCCACTTCACTTCATGGGTGGGCCACGTTCATACTGTTTGGTTCCTCAATCCTAGGGGCGGGGCGTAGATATGTCAGGTCATGTGTATTTTATTTAGTATGATAGTATGGATTGTAATTTTCATCCGTTGTGTTTGTGGGTCTATCACCGCAGATGTCACGAGCAGTGAGTTAGTGACAAATGTCAAATAAAATTTATTTTTTTAAAAATATTATTTGCACAGTTGTGGAGTATGTGTTCACGAATTAGCGTTATAGAAATGAATGTGTACTGTCCATCCTTACCCCCAATCTAAATTGGCTACTCGATGAGAGGGTTTTACAGCTGTTAATGGGCTGGGACAATTCTCGAGACTCCAAATTTATGAACTACCATCCATTCTTGTGGCAACTGGCGTGGGGCTCTATTAGGGTTGGTTCTACACAAAACTACCGCTAGTATGTGGCCTTCATAATGTAGTGATAAAATTAATTGCACCATGCAAATATCTCAGACGTAGGACGTATACGCCCAAACACGAGAAGACGTGGCCCCTTACTATTAAGAAGAACCAAAACACCAGAAGCTTGCAGATACGGCCAGCGAATGAGCATGAAGGTTCTGGAAGTCTACTAATCTATCTCGTAGTTCCACCCATGACCCAAAACTTAACTTTACAGCCTTAGCATAACTAGAATTTATCCCATTAATACAGTCATCCACATTGTTTTCACAATTAACCAGTGATAAGCAGCACGAGAGAATAACGAAAGATTACTAATTCCACTTTTCAGCATGGAGTAAGGCCTGGGAGACAGCCTCTACTTCGATCAGAAGGGGCTGTTGAGGATCCACAATTTGAAAATAAGATATAGCTCACAGAGTTGTAGACAACAATTCCCCAAGTTGCAACATTTTTAAAAAACCTCCATCAATGAAAATGAACATCTTGGTTTAGATTACCAGCTAACAGTGCAAGAGAATTATGCAAGGTCATATCCCACAAGCAGTCATTTCCCAACCTGAGAGCTTTAGAGTAAGTGTTAAACCTGCACATCATGACAGGAATAATTCCTTCCATGGTGAAAAAATGAATAGAATGACGGATGATGTTTCTAGTCATCCATACTTGATCCACTACAATAAGGAATTTAAGGCTATAAATTAAGCCTCCTAGCCTTTTCATAGCTAAAGAGCAGTGCCTAAGTACATACATCGTGGAGCTGCATCGAAGGAATGAGAGATGAATTCCTGCAATTTTGAACATCAAAGCTCGAATGATGGGGCAATCAAAGAAGAAATGCAAGGTTTCCTCAGGAGATGAATAACAAAAACAAGTATAAATTTTTGCTTGTAAGCCTCTTTTGTAAAGGTTCCCAGAGGTAGGCAAAATATTCTTAGCAACTTTCCACCCAAGGAGAAGAAGCCTAGGGGGCATGTTAAGCTTCCACCAGCTGGTCCAAATCTTCTTGTCTAACTCTTTGGGGCCATTAGGTTGTGAAAAGTAATCAAGTAATTTGTACACACTTTTTACAGAGAATCTTTCACTCTTGCTTGGTCTCCATATTAATGTGTCATTGAGGCATGGATTAGGAGGATGAAGATCAAGTATTGCAGCAGCATTGTCTGGTATAAACACTTTTTGTATTCACTGCTTATTCCAACGTCCAGACTTTAGAACAAGCGAAGAGACAGGTTGGGATTTCATGACAGCATATCTGGGATCCAATCTTGGGCAACATGGAGAAGCCAAAGGAAGCTTAGGATTGAGTCCTAGTCTAATGGACTTACCATTTCGTAAGGACCATAAAACCTAGTCAAAACGTAAAGATGTCAGGATCCCTCGGGAATAGAACTACACTCTCATTGATCTAGAGCCCGCTACGACTGGTGTATACGCTCGCTCCCGGTATATACAAGGTCAATCTCACCAACTCTCAGTTCAGTAAAACCCGATGAATACTATATATATGGCTGGGAAATGAATCATATAAGTAGGTCCGAATGCAACATGCACCTAAGTTTGAAAATAATACGATGAATCTCATCTTCGATGGTTATTAATTATGGAAGTAAAATACGTGTACATGAACCATGTTAAGTGAAGTCCAATAAAATAACCAATTAACACATCTTATAACTTAAAAATCAAAACCACGATAGAGTAGAATAATAAAGTTAAGAAGAGTGAGGTCTAAGTTCCAACGACAAATCTACGGCAAGCTCAGACTCCAAAACCTATATCGACCTACTCCCAATAAAAGACTAATAACTCCATATAATGTATGGTCGTGGTGTGTAGTCACCTCAACAATAATATATCAAATAATGGACTATGTAAAACAATCAACAAATAAATACTCAGCGCACAAAATGAGGGACACACAAGCAATAAATAAATAAATAAATAAATAAATAAAACAATAGGTATACGAGTAAACATCGAAACAATAATAAATAACAACTATGCACATGTGAGAACAAATAGATAAATAAATAATGAATAATAATTAAATCAAAATAGTTAATAAATAATTAAATAAATAAACACATGAATCAGTAGATTAATAATAAATGCATAAACATAAATAATATATTAATCATGAATAATAATAATAATAATAATATGAATAATAGTGTACAAATATAAGTCTAAACGTGAGTAATTATCAACACATATACATGCAAGTAAGTAAATAAAGAAATAAATGATTAGATAAATTAATAAATAATTATTTAAATGGATAAATAATTAAGTAAATAAATGAATAAATAATTAATAACAATTAATCATGAATAATACTAATATAAATATCAAATATACAAATATACAACTAAACATGAGCGCGAACAATAAATAAATAAATAATTCAATAAATAAATAATTACACAAGAATATAATAAAATAAACATGAATGAACTAATATTAATAAGTAAATACATCATCAATAATAACAAATAATCATACAACCATGCATTATGATCAACAAATATGTAAATAATAGGAAACAAATAATAATGAATAAATTAATACATAAATAAATAATAAATAATAAATAAATAAAAATACTTATAACATTAAAATATGTCAAATAATGTGAATATTAAACTAATATAAGGAGCCTCAAATACCTGAAACTGCCAAAACCCAGTCAAACCGAGTTAACTCCGTCTGAGTTAAGTTGCTGGGTTGAGCTAAATGGGTTGTTTAGGTCACGGGCATGGTCGTGGGAAGATGGGCGTGGACAAGAATGCTGGCAAGACGGTACACAAATGTGGGGAAATAGGGCCGCAGGTGCTCGTTGCTGGGAAATGGCAACGATAGGTTTCCTGGCAACGATAGCAATTGACGTCACTACAAGTCATGATCGACAGATGAGGCCACTGGGAAGATGATAGTGGCAATGCCCGACAGAGTCCAGCCACTAGCTGACCAAAAAACGGCCACAAAGTGGCGGAAACACCACCGGAAATAGAGGAGTTGTTGGTGGCAAACGCGGCCACAACGAAGGTCGGGGTTGGTCTCAAAATGTCGGTTGTGAAGAGGGGAGTCGATCTAGGTAGTTGGCTTCGCTTAAGAGTCCTTGTCGGCGTTAGAAAATAGCTCAAATGGCTGCGATGGCGGTAACAAATGGCAAACAAACGTCGTCTCTGGCGGCCGACGCGGCAATGCTGGTGTGGAGCTAAGTCTAGGTTGATAGTCAACTTCAAGGTGGACGCGGTGTGGGTGGTCTGGTGGCTGGAGTCTCTTCGGTGGTGGTGTTAGAGTTAGCAAAACTTAGAAAATGTGGGAGAAAATTCCAGAAAATGGTAAGGCAATGTTAGGGCTAACGTGACCAAACCAAATCTTGCCTCTTGATGCAATCTAAATGTCCGATAACTCGTGGGCCTAGTGCGGTCTACCTAGGGTAGATATATATATATATATATATATATATATATATATATATATATATATATATATATAGTCAAAAAACTCAGATTGACACTGATAAAAATCAAAATTGACTCAAAACCCAACTAAGACTCTACAGATATAAATCAAGGCGACAAAGTTGAATGAGCATCAAAACCATGAACTCAATTGGTGATGAACTGAGATTCAAATTAAATTGGGCGCAGATGGGCAATTTGGTAGTCCAAAATCCTTAAAATATATGCAAAATAAGATATTGTAAAAAAGCCTAAACGAATACTAAATATTGCAACAATTTATATCTAGTCCTATAACCCTAAGTTATCACAAGCAAGAATCTATATACCTTAGTATATACTTATAACTCATACTCTACTAAACCATAATAAAAATTATTATTTGTATATCGGGTATACCCAACTTCTGTAGTATACTCATAAGGTCATCTTAGCCTAGACTCATGGTCTAAAAGCTAAAACTTACTCGAATCAATTCAAATTGACTCAAGTTAAGCTGAACAAGGCAAGTCAATTAGCGGGTAAAACCCTAACCCTTTTATTAAACGCTACCTTGAACTGATTTTTAGGCTGTCCATAAACCCCACAGAAATTAAAGGATGTCCCTTTATTACAATCAAAAACCTTTTCTGGTATAAAATTTTAATTACCAGAACTATGTAGACAGAAGCATCTCTTTTTCCAGCATAAAATCAAACCTCCTGATTTAAGGAAGCAGTTAAAGAGATAGCTCCACTTGTTAGTGAATTTTACAACCTTTCTAGCCGTTAATTTGGTTTCATTAAGGAAGCAGATATCAGGAGTTTGCTGTCGCACAAGTTTGGCAAACTCGGTAGAGAAAAGAGTGCCTACCAGCCCCTCTAACATTCCACGATAAAATACGCGTACTAAAATAAAGCAAGACAGGAGCAGAGAAAGAAAATGTGTTGAAGAGAAGGACCTCCAAGGTATCTGACTGGTTCCCCTCTATCTGGGTTCTGTACCACAATCGGGACCATAATCAATCTTAAAAAACTAAAGTCCACAACGGCTTTTACACCAGAGGTAGAAAACCAGCACACAATCGGTTATTCAAGAGAAGATAACTTCCACACAGCCCTGATTAAAAGAGATTAGCGAGAACTCAATAATGTTAACAGCTCCACTGATAATAGGGTTGGGAGCTAGACCACCAGCTAGTACTTGAACTAAAAGGATATCTAATTTCCAAGAAAGGTGGCAAGTTTATGATGAAGGGGCTGCAACTAGATAAGGTGGCTAGTTGAGATGAGAGAGCCAGTAATAGGAGGTCATCAACAACAAGCTCTGGTAGACAGCAACGAGCACCGGCGTACGGCCAGTAAGCTTTGGTCGTCGGCGGTAATTTTACGGCAGGATCTAGAAGAAGATATAATGTTCTAGTTTCGAGCAGACGCACAAGGCTAATCAGAGCTCAATTCTCGCACAAGGCCGGGTATCTGAAGAGTGTTGATCTTTTTTCATACTTCGTTGGTGAAAAAGAGACAAATGCTTCAACAAGAGCCTGACATGTTTTGAGCTGAATACTAATCAAGAGCAACAATTTATGCTGCTTCGTAAATTTGGCACCTAGCTACATTGGAGTTTCAATCTATTTTTCATGGAACAAAAAAGAGAAGATCGTTATATATTCATCAGGATAGAAATTCCAAAAGGGAGACATTGGAGAAAGTTGTTCTTCCCCATAGGCCTGTTTGAATTGTAAGAAGGAAAAAATATAAATCTATTTCCATCATGATATAAATGAAAATGATGCTGCCTAATTTATTTTTTCTTTCTAACCAAAACACAATAAAATATGATAAGAAAATTAAATTCTTTTTCTTTCTCACAACTACTTTTTTATTTTCTCACCGTCCAAACATTTGTAGGACTCCAAAACATACTTTTTAAGATTTGTTGTTCTCTCCCATAAGATGCTGCCATCCTCTTTGATCTTTTTGTTAATCCAAACCTCCACGAGCATCCCGGCATCAACACAGAGCTGCTCCATAAAGAGCAGCGGCAGAGGGTTGTGATCTACGAGGGAGAAGGGAATAATCTGGAACTTGCCTCATTTTCTTCGGCAGACGCTTTTTAACAATCGGCACGCTTGCCTGACCAGACACATTGGCACTATAAGTTTTAAAGAGTCCGGTAAAACCCATCACCCGAGAAAGGGCCTTATACTATGTTGGATGTTATTTTTAATCACGTTGGTTTCATAATACGCATAGTGAATTGAAATTGGTTATGTGTTATGAATTACGAGAGAGTCATGTACACCTAGATATGAATCAACAACAGAATGAATTATTTGAGTATGTGAGAATATGCTTTTTTTTAATTTTTTAATAGATTTTAAAATTAGATTTAGGAAATTATCGCATTAGTACGCCTACCCTTGCCCTATTCTTGGAGAGCCATTGTGCCTCGCTATAGCTGTTAGCAAACCCCCTCCCCAACCAAGCCTTCCCCTCTTTTCCTCCCCTTCTTCTTCCCCTTTTCTTCCTCCCACCCTGCTAGCCGACCGCCCTGCTTGCCCTTCGCCACTATCGAATAATGATTAATGATAATTCAAATTAATCGATTATGAAATTAATTATGATACGTATGATGTTAAAAATTATGATAATTGTGAATTAGTATTATAATTATATTGGTTAATTACTAGTAATTAGGAAGTTAATTCATAATATAAATTGGATGTGGAATAGCATAATTAGGATTAGTAAACTTAATTAAAGATAAAATATCACAAGTAGGATTACTGAGCTAATTAATCATCATTAGAATTACTAATATAATTTAATGAGGATTGACGTAAAATAATAATAAGTACAGAAATTATGACATAGACACCTAGTTAGAAGTAATGACAAGAAGATTTTAAATTGTTAATTGTTAATTTAATTCATTCATTGATTGCTTGATATGAATGTTAGTAATTGTAGTATTCATAATTTTGTAATGGTTTTCATGTATACATTTCATTTGTGTATCATATAGTTATCATGGGCGTTAGTCTGTAGTTTTGTATGTGTAGGTATAGGGTGGGAGTTCGCTGCCTAGGCACGTAACCTCGGTTGGGGCTTTTACCAAGTTTGTTTAGGATTTGTTTCCCTATTTTCGTTATATTATATTGTGGTTTGCTTTTTTGCTGCACGACGTATTAAGTAATATTTCATTTGAACCTAATTAACATTGGTCATTTATACGATTATTTTCCGGATTAATAACCCTCAAAGGATGAGATCCCTCAAGTCAGTTTTTAAAAATAAATCTACCTCAAGTTGCCTTCAAGCCTATGATATAAATCCTTTTTCAAATATATATAACTTTATCGAGTTTTTAATAAGATGATAGATAGTGAAACCGACTTGCACATACTATGAGTGGGTGTACGTGCCAGTCACAACATACTTTAGATTAATGAGAGAGTTGTTCCATTCTCAATGGATCCTGACAACTTTGCCTTTTGGGTTTCCTCACACCCAGAGAAATGTAGAGGTTTATATGTATTCTTTAGTACAACGCATATCTAGACGTGTGGTTCAAATGGTACTAAAGACAACTACATGAGAGTACTCGGCCTTCATGCTTAGGGCCAAGAAAAATATAAATGGAGAGGACTTAAGATATTAGTAGTCCCGATGAACAGAAAAAAGAGAAAATACCAAGAGAGGCATCAGCAGACCAAACAGTTTAGAATACTATTGAGTCTACGGCCAGATGGCCCTAAATAGATACTTTTTAGAGAGTTCAGAAGTTATAAAATTATTTTTTTCAAAATAAGAGTCAACTTTCATTGTCAATTTATTATAATTATTTTTAGACCAATAATACTTGTTATTGACAATTTTTATTATATATATATAGGTGATGATTAGGAGTCTGATATGCCAGCTTAAATGAAGGAACAATAACTACTATATGCAAAGATGCAAGCCTGATGCGACATGTGTTTGATATATGGTTTTGGTTATGATGTATTATGATGTCACATATTATATGATATTTAAATGATTTAAAATTATTGTGAATGTTGTGACCAATGTAATAGATGAGATTAGCGGACCCAATTTAGAAATATGAATTTATGAATATGATAAACGTGAACGATAAAATAAACAAATTTGTGATTGTTGTCCTATCACTCATGTAATATCACATTAAGGTTTCTTACATCTCATCTATATATGATAATAATTATCTTTCATCTTAAGATGTCGAGAATAGATCCATTCGGGTTAAATTCGAATTGACTTATTTAATCGAATAACCCATTAACATTCTAGTTTGGTTCACAGGTGAGCCAGATTTAGGGTGTTATAAATTCTCTCTAATCCTAAGAATTAAATTTGTTTAACTAGTAGATGGTTAACTATCAGCACTCCCTTGCAATAAAGAGGCTCACTTGCATCTCTTAGTTATAACGGGCCTCCATTCCCAATGAGACTGGCGGCTGTTAATGTAAACAGCACAAAAGATGTGTGAAAAATATTCATATAAGAACAATAATAATGCCATACTCGAAATTATACTGCAATTAAATATCTTGCTAACAGAAGCTTAAGAAGTAATAATAACTATCTTTTGCTAGTTAGCTCACTCAGATTTTCCCGGTGAACAGAATAAAGATACTGCAAAAAGAAAATCAGGTTCTATAATAGAAAAGATTAATGAAAACACAATAATTTATAGATAAATCATCGTGATTCTTTCCAGATTGTAAACCTTCAGAAATGAGCTATACATCCTCATAGAAAGCAAGCATATTGCGAACAGAGAGCACAAGAATTTACATCTTTAGAGCACTCATTAGTTCCGGACAATAAATGCAATTCAAAACGAGACGCCCAAGGAGTGATACATAAGCTCTTATAGGAGTAATTGACAAGCTTCTCAATGTGCTTAGAGTTCACAAGTTCATTAGTTACTGTATCTTCAGCTGCTCATGCCTAATAGGGCATTTATTTTCTGAAAGGATGTATCATTAATACCACTGTTGTACGAATCGGCAGCGTGCCGATCTGATTTTGGGGCCGAATCGGTTGGCCCCGAATTGGCATCTAACTCGGCCGAGTCACCCTGATTCTGACCAATTTAAATCGGATTCGGAATCAGGGTGAATTGGGGAAAATTGATTTTTTTTTGGGTAAATTATCAAAATGCCCTAGGTATAATATTAATTTAATTATTTAAATAAGGGTAAAATTGAAATTAAAAATTTAAAAACCTAAACTTACCCTACGGCGAGCAACGACGGCGGCGATTGGGCGACGGGGGGACAATCTGGAGGGGAGGGGCGCAGTCGGCGGGGGAGGCGGGGAGGGCGCAGTCGGCGGGGAGGCGGAGAGAGAGAGGGAGGGGCTGGCAGGGGGAGGCAGGGAGCGGTGGGCGCAGGGTGGGGCGAGCCGGGGCGGGGTGGGGTAGGGCGGGGCAGGGCGGGTCGGGTTGGGTCTGGGGGAGGGGGCGCGGCGACGGGGACGGCGGCGGCGGCGATGACGACTTGGAAGGAGGGTGGATGGGCGAGAGAACGGCCGTGGGTGAGAAATAATTGTGGTGGCATTTTTTTAATTAAAACTTAACTCGTGTCTGAGTAGAGTATAAAATAATAACTAATTTAAAATAATTTTAAAAAAATCTAAAAAATATAAAAATATATCATAAAATATAATATATATAATAATATCAAAATGACATCAATATTTAATTTTTATATATTTATTTATTAGTTGTCAAATTATTATATATGACCGATTTAGACCGATTCAATTGGACCGATTCTTGTCCGATTTAGACCGATTCCGATTCTGATTCCGACTCCCTGAAAAACTGATTCCGATTCCGATTCCGATTCTAATTTAGGCAACCATGATTAATACAATAAGTTGATAACCTGATCTTGATTTGGATAGTAGTATTCATTACATTATAAAAAGTGCAGCAAAAGCAAAAGGCGAAAAAAAAAAACTATGGCAACATTATTTGCTTGTTTGCACATTGATTTGCAGATAAAAGTAGCCACTTCGGCAGGCGTTGTGCATATTAGAAACTCTCGAGTAAAATACCTCACTAGTTCTGCAATTATCCTATATAAGCCAAACTCTTGCACCCAGATGGGCTCAATTTTACACGAAAAATCCTCCAATTTAACCTTTTAGATTTTACAAACACCATTATGTTCATCTTCCTTCCGACATCATCACCTTATTTGCCCGAAGCTTGAGGCAGCAGCACAACGCTCAGAAACTTATGGCATTCCATAGCAAGAGCAATATTATCAATAATCTGCCTGGTCTTAATGAAAGCAGATTGTTCCCATCCAATACATCTAAGCAAAACCTGCTTTAGTCTCAAAACTAGGGCTTACAAATAATTTTGTTTGGCTCATTTACAGATAAAAATCCTGAACGATGGAAATAACATCTGGACCAATACGAGACCAGCATGATTTAAAAAATTGACCATTATACCTATCTGGGCCTAGGGTTGCTAATTGAACAAGCCAGCTCGTGAGTATTTAGCGTTCGGCTCGACTTGACTCGACTCAAAACTCGACATTTAAATGCTCGAGCTCGAACTCGAATTTTACGAGCCGAACTTGAGCAATGTTGTATTCGACTCGACTTGACTCGGTTATAACTCGAACTCGACTCGATAATAAAATATAATAATATAATATTATATTATATTATATTATATTTATTTATTTATTTATATATATATATACATACAATATAATAACTTTTGACTTTTAATCGAGCCGGTTTCGAACTCACGAACGAGCTGGGTTTGAGCTCAGGAAAATTAAACAGTTTAAGTGTATTCGAACACGAGTCGAGTTCGAACACATAAAAGATATTCGAGTCGAACACGAGCATATATGTTCAAAACTCGTTCGATCTCGAGTCGAATTCGAACGAGTTTCAAACTATTCGAGCCGAGTTCGAACACAAGTCGAGCTCGGCTAACACCCCTATCAGGGCCGGGAGCTTTACAAAAGTTTAAGGTTTTGCACAACCAAAGTAATTTCCTCGGGAGTAGGAGTACAGAGGAGCATCTGATTCTCTTCTTCAATAATGACTGGCTGAAGAAGCTTGTCCGCCAAAGACCAATCAGTCTCGAGGTCATTACTCGACCCCATTCTTTAGAAACTCATTCCCAATTGTCATGGTATCTTCCAAAACATTATCATTATAGTCCTTAAGAAAGTGTTATCTTAGTTCTCCACTTGTACTTTGTTGTGAAAGAACTTGGTGTTTCCAATATCTAAGCATCTAAAGGAAGCAAAAAGTTATGAGTAAAACGAAATCACGCTAAATGTTAAATATTAGGGAAACCCCACATATTGATACAGATCAAATGAATGGAGGGTAAACTCCACATGTTGATACAGAGATCTCATCAATTACGCCAACGTAGAGGTGAACTTGGAAAAAGAACTCTGGTTATCTGTAGCATGGGGCATCATTCCAAACACAACTCCTATACCAAATCCAACAATTGTACACAAAATGCATGTTCTTTCCACAAATTGTGCACGAAATTTTGATCCAGGTCTACCAAATCATAACATTAAACATTCAATTAAATTAAGAAATATAACATTAAACATTTAATCAAATTAACATTTGATTTGGCGAATACAATCTCATCATAAACAACGGAGATACTATATAATTGGATCAACAGTCATGACCAACAGCAACACAGCAATGCAAACATAGTAGCAAAAAAAATCTAAAAGAACTGAAATTTACAACCACGGCGGCAAGAGATGTACCAGGGCCTGATATCGTCCAAATGGAAACGGGGCTGGGGCTGGGGCTGGACGCCCCGGCCTCCAACGGCAGCGCCCCCACCTACTCCGGCGACTTCTGCTGCTTGTCGTGGAGTAGCAGAGCTCAAGCGTCGGCAGCGTGTTGCAAAGCTCGGAGGGCAGTGGGCGGACGACGGGTCGCAGGGGGCGGCTTGAAAAGGTGGTCGGGGATTAGTGTCCGTCGGCTAGGAGTGTCCGACAGCGAGGAAGTGTCCAATGGCGAGCAGCCATGGGTGTCAATAGGGTGGTCGAGAAGGTGCAGTACGAAGAGGGTAGGGGTGGAAGAAGAAAGGATTTTTTTATTATGACTTAACAAAATTCGGTCCACATCTGGAGATTTCGTCGACTTTATTTACCATATATGATATGAATTTTCGAAATCAATATCGAATAAAATAATATAAATTATAATATAAAAAATAATTATAAATAATTTTTTAAAATTTATTTTTATAAAATATCACCGATTCGAATTAAGTATGGATATATTACATATTTCAAAAATCTAAATTTAAATTTAATCCAAAACTGTTTTGAATTAGATATTAATAAGATTTATAAATATCAGGCATCTGAACCCCTCTCTAATTGAATTTCTTAAAAACCAAATAGATATTAGATTCTAAAAAATTAGTCTTATATTTAATAAGAAATTTAAAATGCACTTTATATATCCTTAAATTGAGTTAGCTATTTTTAAAAAATAATTTAAATTCATTAATTTATATTTTACACTTGAAAAGGGTTATTATTTGCCATATTTTTCTCTTTACACAATAGAGTTGAGGGTTTTCTTTTCCGTAGTTAATTTTGAATCCACATTTACATTATATGTATTAATTTCTTTATTCTTAAAGAAATATGTATTAATTTCTTACAAAGTGTTGACCGAAAAATATGTATTAATTTCTTTATTCTTAATCCTAATAAAAATTATTCTTCACTAATATATTACTAATAAATTAAGACTCCTCATTAATATTAATAAAACCTTTTTGTTCAATAGTAAGCTACTTTTCATTCATCAAACTTTACTAATTTTAATTTTTTAATTAATTTCAATTATTAACAATGGAATTTTAAGAAAAAAATATTAAAAAATAAAATTTCAAAATAAAAAACCGGGTTAAAAGAAAAGAAAAAGAAATAAACCAGTTAATATATATATATATATATATATATATATATATATATATTATCAAAAGAAATTAATATATGTATATATATATATATATATATATATTACCTGGTTTTTTCTTTTTCTTTTCTTTTAACCTGGTTTTTTATTTTGAAATTTTATTTTTTTAATATTTTTTCTTAAAATTCCATTGTTAATAATTGAAATTAATTAAAAAATTAAAAATAGTAAAGTTTGATGAATGAAAACTAACTTATTATTGAACAAAAAGGCTATATAGAGAGAGAGAAGGACTCTTGTGCGTTGCATCAAAATGCAATGCACAACAACGCATTTGATTGTGGGCCGTTGGATGAAAATCTAATAGCCCACAATCAAAACTCCCTCCCCCACTCCCTCCCACCGTTGTCTTGCCGTCCGCCCCAGCCCCCACTCGCAGCTGCCGGCCCATCCCCTCGCCCCGCCCCCACGTTCCCACCCCCCATACCCCCCCGCCCCTCCGCTCGCAGCCGCCGCCCCGCCCTCTCGATCCCTCACCCACCCTGCCGCAGCTAATGCGCCCCCCCCCTCCGGCCCCGCCCGCAGACGCAGCCAACCCCCATCCACGTTCCCCACCACCTCTAATAGCCCACAATCAAAACTCCCTCCCCCCTCCCTCCCACCGTTGTCTTGCCGTCCGCCCCAGCCCCCACTCGCAGCTGCCGGCCCATCCCCTCGCCCCGCCCCCCACGTTCCCACCCCCCATACCCCCCCCTCCGCTCGCAGCCGCCGCCCCGCCCTCTCGATCCCTCACCCACCCTGCCGCAGCTAATGCGCCCCCCCCCCCCCTTCGGCCCCACCCGCAGACGCAGCCAACCCCCATCCACGTTCCCCACCACCTCCCTGCCCCCACTCGCAGCCGTCAACCCACCCTCGCGATCGCCCCCCCCCCCACAGGCTGCAGGCGACAAGGTCGCTGGTGTAACCACAGAGTTGGACCTAGACTGGCGATAGTGAGCCATACAGCTCATTAGGGTATCCACCGTACTTAGCAGGAGACTCATAGCAAGCCTTGAGGTGACTGTAGGACCTAGAGTAGAGTTCCTGCGAGTACATGTAGGTGACTGTTCACAGATGAGGATTAGAGGGACATGGGTAGATGTTAGCAGGTAGGTCTTACCCTCGGCGTAGTTTTCTAGACATAGCCCAGATTAGAACCTTGCGATACTCTAGAGTATTTGCTTGACCAAGCTAGTAGGCCCTTAGGGGTGATCTAGGTTTTTCCGCCGAGTTAGTAGTAGGGATCAGAACAGAAGAGCATGATGATGGTAATGTCAGAACAGACATAGGAAGTATAGAATCCAGAATGTTTGAGATGGTCAGCATCACTAGCATGACTCGCCATGTCGACACCACTACAGTCAGTGAGGATGTATATGGCTATCAAAGAGTAGGGGATACAACCGGTATGTATCTAGCTTCCAGGTGGTAGTTCAGCAGAACCTCCTTTAGTTAAAATTTCGAGGACGAAATTTTTATAAGGAGGGAAGGTTGTAAAACCCACGATTCGAGTCAGGGTTTTATATTCAGAACCGGTCGGGTCGACCGTTATTTTGTCGAGTTGAGTCAGTTTCAGGACACGTGTGCCAAGCTGACGCCGGTCGCGTGTATGAGCTATGAGGGTCACGCGTACCCAAATATATGCTGATAACGTCATGAATACAGCAGAACAGAATGAGTTATCAGATATATGAGAGTATGCCAGTCATTTCTTTTTATTTTTATATATAGTGGATCGTAGAATTAGTATTAGGCCGTTTACCGCGTTAGGACGCGTTCGGGCAGTTTGGGTGGGTTGATAGTTCTAGAGCATGTCATTATAATTTTTTTTGTGTTGTTTGATTTTACGGGATTTTTCCCGATTTTTATGAAATTTTTTAGGATTTAATACGAGTTAGTTATGATACTTGACTCGAGCCGGAGACGAGTCAAGTATTATTTACGAAATTGCCACCAGCCCTTTTCTTCCTCTTCCCCGACCTTTTCTTTCCCATTGCCGCGCGCCGCCCCTGTTCGCGCGCCACCGCCGCCACGGCCGACGCCGCCTGGCCGTCGACCGACGCCGCCCAGCTCGGCGACGACGTCGCCGTGCCACCCCGACCAGCCCCGGCCGCTGCCAGGCCGCCGCAACGTCGGAATCGGCCCGCCTAGCGCCGCGGCACATTTCGGTCCCGTCGCCGATTCCGCCGCCGGCGACCAACGCCGCCGTGATCGATCGGTCGCCACAGCACCTTCGACCCCCTAGCAGCCTTCCCCGACCGGAGCGGAGGCCATCGCCGCCGTGGCCGGCCGGATCTAGCGACCCATCGCCGCCGGCCCTGTTTTAGCCAATTTCCGGCGAGCCACTGCCTCGGCCGACCACGTCGACCTCATAGATGAGTCGGGCTCGTCGAGCCGGTTCCGAGGGTACCCAACACGACCCCTTTCCGGCTAGTAGACGCCACCGGCAATAGTCGCCGGAAAACCACCGGAAGTCGCCGGAAAACCGCCCGCAACTGCCGGGAAACCGCCGGAAATCGGAATTTCTGGAATTCGCCGGAATTCACCGGATCTTCCGCGGGGCTCACCCGGTGGAGCCCGATCGAGCTTCGGACGCCGAGGAGCGCCGAATTCGAGCTTCGAGGCGCGCGACGGAACCCTAACCGTCGCCGATTGCCGACGACGTGAGGTATAATTACCTCCGATTTGATTATTTAAAGTTGATAATGATTGTTAGCACAGCATGCTAGGATTTATGATGTGATTGATAGTGAATGGAGGTTAAGTGATTTAATGAAGTAAGTAAATTGAGCACGATAATCGAGTAATGTAACTTAGGAAAAATACAATAAAATTGGTAGGAATAGGATGAGTAGAATTATTTTCATATTTATGATTAGTGATGTGATTAATGTTTAATGATGGATGAAACGATGAGTTGCATGATGAGATTAAGTGTGAGTGAAGAGTAAGCGACCTAATGAAGTAGATCAAGTCAGAGCACGATAAGTGATCACAACATAAGTTACAGACACGTAATAAAAATTTGTATGAATAGGATGAGCTAGGATTAATTAATTTTTATGATTTTCTGATTGTTATGTTGATGGATGTTATTTGTATTGTGTGATGTTTGTTGAGTTTGATGCATCATTTAGTTAGCGGGCGTTAGTATCTAGTTTTGATGTGTAGGTACGAAGTAGGAGCTCGCCGCCTAGGCGCGATGACACGCTTGGAGCTTCCACCAGGTCCGTTTAGGACTCGTCTTGTTTTACGCTCTTCCATTGTATGTTTATTTTATTATTGCAGGGCGGGTTAAGTGGCGTTTTATTGGATCCCACTTAACTCGGGCCATTTAATCGAATATTTCCGGATTAATAACCCCTCGAGGATGAGATCCCTCGAGGATGATTTCGAAAACAAGATCCACCACAAGTTGCCTTCGGGCCTATTATATGAATCCCTTCCCAGGCCTATATATATAGTTTTATCGAGTTTTCAGTGAGACGAGAGATGGAGAAACCGACTGCACGTACCATGCAGAGGATGCCGTGACAGTCAAAGCGGGCTCTGGATTAGTGCCAGCGGACTGTTCCATTCCCGAGGGATCCTGACAACTCCGCGTTTGAGTTCCTCACACCCGGAGAACGTGGAGGTTTACGGGTACTGTTTAGTACAGCGCATGTCCGGACTTGTGGTTCAAAGGGTACTAAAGGCGACTGCCTGAGAGTACTCGGCCTTCGTGCTCAAGGCCAGGAGAGATATGGAGGTTCGGAGAGGGCTTAGGATAAAGTTTCATGAGAAGTACTGAAAAGAAGTGCTGAGAGTAGCACAGTACCAGCAGCAGTAAGTTCGGGATGCTACCGGGTCTGCAGCCCAGTGGCTCCTCAGTAGTGCCCTTCAGAGTGTTCTTGAGGAAGTATATGGTTTTCGTTCATTTGAGAGTTTGCTCTCATAGCCAGTTTGTTATAGATATTTTATTTTCCGGACCAGTAACGCTTGTTACTGACGTTTTTCTTATATATATGTAGGTGATAAGCACGAGATGGACGGGCCGGCCAGGACGGAGGAGCAATGAGGTCTTGTGCACACACATGTTAGATTTCTGAATGTTTAATTTTGTGTTGTTATGTTATTATATTGTGAATGACGTGTTCCAATGCATGAGACATGATAGAATGTGAATACGATCAGAGATGCGCAATGGAAGCATGGTGGGTTGAAACCCCAGCTTCAGAATGAATTCATAATATGTTAGATGTTGTGTGAATGAAATCATGGATGCATGTGTATATATTTATACATATATATATTATTTTATTTTGACAGGGTGGACCCTAATTGCACCTTTAGGGGGAAATCCTGTTCGCTTTATTTCAGAATTTTCATCGATTTTAATCGTAATTGTGTTGGTGTGAAACTTGGTTGCATGTCATCCATGTAGTATCCTGTTAGGGTTTTATGCATTCATACATACATATAGCAATTTGGATCTTCATCTTAAGACGCCGAGATTGGATCCGCACGAGTTAGGTTCGGGTTAGCCGACCTAACCGGGGCCTGTAACATGCCGGTTCGGTTCACGAGTGTGGACCGGATTTGGGGTGTTACAGCTGGTAGTGGGGTGGGGCAGTAAAACAGAGGGGGGCGGAAGAAACAGGGGAGGGTACTAGCGTAATCAAAATTTTACTCGGTCATGACTTAAGTCAAGTTTTTATTACGAAATAAATTTTTAAAAAATAAATTAATTTCGTAATAAAAACTTGACTTGGGCCCGATTCGAGTCAATATGACGAATTAAATTTAAAAAATAAAAAATAATTTTGTAATTCTCCACGGGACCGAGTCAAGTTTTTATTACAAAATAAATTTAAAAAAATAAAATAATTTTGTAATAAAATCTTAACTCTATCCCGACTTTAGTCAATATTACGAAATAAAATTTTTTTTTAATAATTTTGTAATAAAAACTTAACTCGAGTTGGGACAGAGTTGTATAACGAAAAAAAAATTTTTAAATAAAATAATTTCATAATAAAAACTTGACTCGATCTAGTAGGACTCGAGTCAATATTACAAAATTAGTTTATTTTTTAAAAATTTATTTCGTAATATTGACTCAAGTGGGGATCGAGTTAAATTTTTATTATAAAATTATTTTATTTTTTAGTATTTAATTTGACTCGATCTCGACTCAAGTTAATATTATGAAATTTTTTTAAAAAATATAAAATAAATTTCTAATAAAATCTTGACTCGATTTCGACTCGAGTCAATAGTATGAAATAAATTTTTAAAAAATAAAATAAAATAATTTCTAATATTTTTCTCTGTACAACCAATATTTTCTGCCCCACCTGCTCAATTTCTAACACATACATTAGTTGAGAAGTCTTTATGTTAGCCTCTCCGAATTAGTCAATCAAATTTCGGTGCACATTTGTAACATGCCTATGTGACCTCAGAAATTGAATTTTTGATGGTGTAAAGAGTGCATGACTATGTCCTTCTTCGAAATACATGACATTCCATGTACCCTCTTTATTCTTAGTTACCCTAATGCGTGCTTGACAACCTTCTCTTATTATAGGATGAGTTTTCTTTTTCCTTTGTCAGGTATTTCTCTTTTTCGCTCATCTTCTTTGAAATGACCTCTTTAGAACACACGAATATTTGCGACCATAACTCTTTTGTTCTCCTATGATAATTTGTACTATATTTACATATACCAAAATCGGCCATTTTTGAATAACTGCTATATAAATCGAGTGCATTGTCCAAACAATCAAATTGCATTCCAACCTTCGGTTTGAACTATCTTCTACAATAGGATAAATTATTGTAATATTTTTGCCTATTTCTTCTTCCTCGTATACTTTATCTCGAAGCTTGTCCATTCTTAAAAAAATATAAAATTTATAAAAACTAAGAATATTTTCAATTAAAATAAATGCAGTAAATATGCTTCAGTTAAGTCAAAATATTTTTAAAGGCTTAACTCTAACTTGATTCTCGTATTTCGAAAGATGTATTTATGGCGACCTCAACTCATTGTGACCTGAAAAATATAAATTTAGCGTCAAATATAAATATATGCCACAGAAGCCCGTTAAAAAAATTTTAAATTTAACATTAAAAACTAGAACACTCACGCGCCACCAAGTCAATTTTTTTGTCACTCGAGTCAGCCGACGGCGGCGGGTGATTGCAGGGCTGCGACTGAGGCTGTCAAAGGTGCGGCAGGGGAGGCTATCGGCGGATGGGGGTGCAGGGCGGCGAGGGGCGGGGCAAGGGACAGTGGAGGGCACGGGCGGATGGGGGCGCAAGGCAGCGAGGGGCGGGCCAAGGGCAGTCGGGGGCGCGGCAAGTTTGGGAAGGGCAGGGGAGGGAGGGGTGGTAGGGGGCAACAGGTGTGGGAAAGGGGTGGCAGGGGACGGGGGCAGGGGGCCGGGGGGTCGGTGGGCGGCGAGGGGGTGGGGGCAGGGGCGGGGTGACTGCGACGGGGGCGAGGGTGGGGGCAGGGTGTGGGGAGGCAGGGGAATGTGAGGGGGAGGGCAGGGGGGCAAGGGGCGGCAGACGGCGGCGATGGTGGGGGTGGGGTGCACCTTGTGTGGGGAGGAAGGGGAGGGAAGGGCGGCACGGGGCGGGATGCAGGGCAAGGCAGCGGGGGCCGGGGCGGCGATGGCGGGGGGGGGCAGGGGGCCTTGGGGAGGTGGGGGCCTTAGGGGGGCAGGGACGGCGGTAGGGGCGGTGGGTGGGCAGGGGAGGGAAGGCAGGGGGTAGGGGGCGGCGGGTTTGGAGAGGGCAGGGGAGGGAAGGCAGGGGCAGGGGCGGGGGCGGGAGACGGCGGGGCGGGGGTAGGGGGCGACAGGGGCAAGGGCGGCATGTTGGGGAGGGGTCGGTGGCCGGAGGCCTCGATATGGCTAGCGGGGTTCAAACAGGGGCGGGGATGGGCGAGAGGGGTGGTCGGCGGGGACGGGCGAGCCGGTGGTTTTATAGAAGGACGACCGTGGGAACAGGGCATGGGAAGACGGGGCGCGAGAAGGCGCCAGCGGGAATGGAGCGCGAGCTCCAAACTCGTCGACCGCAGGGGGGGTAAATTGAATTTGGGCCGGCGGATTTGGATCCGACGGCCCAGGATAAAAATGCTGTTGATTCGCATATATATATATATATATATATATATATATATATATATATATATATATATGCGGAGGTTCCATAATTAGGAGGACCGAACCCGGGCCTATCATCTCCGGCGGCCAGCCACGTCCAAGCAGTACCCAAACCCGGCACCCATCCCGAATTTTTATTTTACTTTCATCGTCTTGGGGGGGGGGGGGGGTATACTCCTGCTCAACTCCTGGGTTCTCCCTTCTCCCAGGCCCCAGCCACTAACAGGTCCGATTTCGGGTTTCTCCCTTTCTTTCTCTCCCCTTCGTTCCCTCCCAATTCTTCGATTCTTGCTCTTCGATCGATTCCCTTGCAATTTCGTGATTGAACCACCTTTGAGTGTGGGCTTTCTTTCTTTTCATTTTCTTTTTTTCTCTTTCTTTCTCGAGCCACCGGGCTGGTGTGTCTAGGAGTAGGAAATTTTGGTTTTGGCAGGTTTGGTTGGAATTTGGTCGCCGTGGCAACGCTATGATTGTGATTGGTCATGAGTCTTTCACTTTGTGGATACGCTTGCGGTTCTTGCTTTTTGATACCCTGCAATGCTAAGTTGTCCCTTTTGTCGGTTCCTTCTTCGTCTTCTGAGCCGCTGGGCCGTGTGCAGCCCACGGTTGTGGTCTCTCAACTCGGGTCGCTGAGAACTGGTGGTAGGATTCTGTTGTTAATTTGTATGATCCGATGGGGCTGCGTTATGCAGGACTTGGGTTCTTGGTCTCGCTGCTTCTCTCTCCCGCTTTTTTAGCCTTTCATGGTTGGCTTTGTTTTGTTTTGTTTTGTTTTGTACAAATTTTGTGGGATATATACATTGAAGAGGAATTTGTTTAGAGCCATGTAAAACGAGTGTTGATTTTTGCGGTGAAGCATGAACTTGTTTCTGAGCTCTCTTTTTTTTTCTGTTGACTTTGTAGTCTTTGTTTGTACAACTTTGTATGTTAGTTCGGGTGGTTGATTTGATTGAGCTAACATTGATCAGGAATTGGTTGTACTATACGATTGGTGTTGATTTTGTAAGATTCATTCTGGCTTGCATTACACCCGAGTTGGGTTCTGAATTCTCTGTTTTGTTTTTGACTTTGTATATATGATCTGTTTCTGCAGTTCTGTTCTCCCGTTTGTGCCCATGCTTTTATTTCCTGACCCCTACTCAGTTGTGCAGGTTGTTGAAGCTGGCCATATTTGGCTTTGTTCTTTTTCTATAGAATTGTAGATATCTAAGATTAAATTTAGTTAGATTAATTAAACTGTATTACTTGTGGGTTCAGGGAGTTTACTTTTTGTTGTTGACTTGCAGTGTTCTGTTTGTACGATTTTATTGTGTTTTTAGAACCAAGATGGTGTCAATACCTCCGGGACCTGTACCAGGTCATCCACAGAAGCACGATGTCGCATGGAAGCATGTTCAGATTCTGAGCTTGACCGGTGATAAGAGGCAGCTCCAATGCATTTATTGTGAGAAGATATTTCGCGGCGGAGGGATTCATCGGATCAAAGAGCATCTTTCTTGCCAAAAGGGTAATGCATCTAGATGTCCCACAGTGCCACAGGAGGTGCAGGAATCTATGCAGGAGAGCTTGTATGGGCCCTCTGCTAAAAGAAGGAAGAAAGCTATTGCGGGGGATGCGGTGGAAAACCATAGTATTATTCCCATTAGCGTGGCCGATGCTTTGGGCAACCAAGGTGGAGCAGATGCTGGTCTCCACGTCCTTCTTGATGGTATAGGACCTAATCCAGCCGTGCCTATGAAGAAAGAGGAAACTGTATCTAAGCCTACCGAGAAAAGGAAGAGAGGAAGACCCAGGATTATATCCCCTCCACCTTCTCAAACAAATCCACCTACTGTGACTTCTGAGTCACTTGCAATTGCTGAGCTGAAAGTACGAAAGGCTAAGGATCAGTTGCAGAATGTTCAAGTTGAAGGGCATAGAGATCAAGCACATTTGGCTATTGGTCGGTTTCTATTCCATACTGGGATACCTTTGGATGCTGTTAGTTCAGTCTATTTCCAGCATTTGATTGAAGCTGTAGAAGCAGCTGGACCTGGACTTAAAGCTCCTACTTACCTTGACCTGAGGACCACAATATTGAAGAATTTAGTTGAGGAGAGTAGCAGTATGCTAGAGCATTATAAAGTATCTTGGGGAAGGACGGGCTGCACAATCATATCAGATGAGTGGATGACTCCATCGGGAGTGATGTTAATAAATTTTTTTGTTTCCTGTCCAGAAGGAACGTTGTTTCTAAAATCAGTTGACGTGTCCAATTTTATCACATCTGCTGATGCTATGCATGATCTGCTCAAGCAAGTAGTTGAAGAAGTTGGCCCGCATAATGTTGTTCAAGTAATCACCAGAAATAATGATGTTTACACGGCTGCAGGAAAAAGATTAACTGAGACATACCCCACTCTCTTTTGGTCTCCATGTATGACAGAGTGCATTAGGTTGATTCTTGAGGATTTCACCAAGATAGAGTGGATAAGTTCAACAATTGATCTTGCACAAACTATTACTAAATTTATCTACAACCATGCCGAGGTGTTAAATTTATCGAGGAAGTACACTGCTGGGAAAGAGCTTTTGCAGCCAATAGAGACACGTCCAGGAACGAGCTTTGCCACTCTGCAGAGCATGATCAGCTTGAAAGACAATCTAAGGGAAGTGTTTGCTTCAACAGAGTGGATGGAGAGTGAGTATGCGAAGTTGCCAGGTGGTGTAGGGGCAAGTGAACTTGTTGGCAGTGAAACTTTTTGGTCTTCATGTGCTACAATTGTATGTCTGACAGATCCACTTATAAGGATCTTAAATATTGTGCATAATGAAAAGAGGCCTGCAATGGGCTACGTTTACGAGGGCATGTATCGGGTTAAAGAAGCTATCAAAAGAGAACTGAAGGAAAAGAAAGAGTACATGCGTTATTGGGATATCATTGATGCAAGGTGTGATACCCAAGCTAGTCGAACCCTTCATGCTGCTGGCTTCTTCCTGAACCCTCAATTTTTGTACAGCATTGAAAGTGATGTGCACAATGATATCATGTCTGGAATGTTGGACTGCGTAGAAAGGTTAGTGCCTGACACCAATGTACAGGATAAGATTAATAAGGAGTTGAGTTCGTATAAAAGTGCTGCAGGAGATTTTGGTCGTAAAATTGCCAGTCGAGCTCGTCATGCTTCACCTCCTGGTGAGAATCCTTATTTATCAGAAACGTAGATTTGATATTAGCCCATGTGATGAGCCTTATGTATTGTAAATTTCATTTTTAGCCGATTGGTGGACCATGTATGGTGGAAGCTGCCCTAATTTGACACGGTTGGCCATCCGCATTTTGAGTCAGACCTGTAAGACGAGCGGATTTGAGCATGATCGGATTCCGTTTGAGAAACTGCATAGCCAGATTAAAAATCGATTGGAACATGGAAGGCTACACGACCTAGTTTCTGTGCAATGCAATTTGAGGTTGCGAGAGAGGTAAGTGAACTAAAGAAAACGGGAAAGAAACATGTACTGGAGGTAGATGATAGCCAGTAAATTTCTTTGTGAACCTCTAATCGTTTCCATTTCAAATGTTATCAGGCAACAGAATAAAAGTACCCCAGATCCACTGGCCTTTGAGAACATTGGCGTTCTTGAAGGATGGGTAATAGAGGAGGAATATTTTGGGGCAGATGGGGATTTGGGATGGAAAGTGCTGACGCCCCATGGGGAAACCTCTCTGCCCTTGCTGTATCCAGATGAAGCATATGTGAACTCAGCTGCAGGTGTATTGAATGGCCAATCTTTCTGCAATAACTATTTTTCATGATTGTTTTTCGTCCCTTTAAGACAAATTGTTACTAACTTTAGGTGGAAAGATCTGCAGGTTATGATGACGATGAAATCTACAGCGGAGTCAAGGATCAAGATAGCATGGAAGAAAATGGTGAATGAAAAATCACTTGTAGAGAAGAGCTAGAGCAAACCTGTTGTAGTTTTTTTCATAATCTATTGTAGTTTCTGCTACTAATTATTTAAAAATAACCAGCCCAATGTGGGCCACTACTTGACGGTAGTTCGTAGTGTTCTTATCAATATATCATGTACTGCCTTTTAGTTTAATTAATGACGTTGAGCATAGGACATGCTTCATTCTTTTTGTGCTTTTTGTTAAAAAAATGAAAATTTTTCTTGAAATGTTTTTGACGCTTTTCTAATCCTTGCATAATCAAAGTAAGATAAACTTGCCTTGGAAAAAATAAGTCAGATGAAGTTCTTCGTAGTGAGGCTGAAGCAGTTCCACTTTGTTAAGTTTGCACAAAATATTATTTTTCTTTCTACCTGCTGCCTTCTCCAGTATTGAGGTTGGACATATGTAAGGCCTGCAAGAAATCTGAATAAAATAATTAGAGTCGTTTTTTAACAATAAACTTTGAGATTAACACTCTCAAATTGATATCCAACAAAAGAGGATAGCAGAGGTGTTGATTCCTCGTCCAAAGGTCGCAAGTGAACCTCCCTTGTTTTCGTAAATATAGTTTTATTTAGCATGAGAATAACAAGAACATACACGAAAATGGCACCTCCTACATACATATACAAAAATAGTCGAAAGAACATTGGTTGATGGCCATTGAAGCTGCTAATTGTAAGAACTTTTTAAGTTAATTTACTGAGTTAAACCAGATACACACGGCCAGAAATAAAATAAAAAAATCGCAGAAAATCATACACGGAAAATGACACTAGTTACAACACATACAACAAGTGCCGAAGAACACTGGCTGATGTTTACCAACAAAGCTGCTCATTTCAAAATCTTTGATTCAATTTCCTCCAAACTCAAGCCTTTTGTTTCTGGAACAACAAATGCAGCAAATAACAAAGAAGCTACGGCAATAATAGCAAAGAGGATAAAGAGGTTATCTGTTCCCAACAACGCCTGCAAATCATACACCAAAAAAATAGAAACAGGCTGAACATCAAACTTACGAAGGTAGAGAGTGCAGGAAACTTTATATAATAGGGTATGACGTTGTACCTTCAGTGGCGAAAATGCAAATGTTACCAAAGCATTTGAGCCAAAATTAGTTAGAACTGCAAGACTTATTCCACGGCCCCTTGTACGAATTGGGAAGATTTCTGATACCATAAGCCAACTAATGGGACCAAAAGATATCTGAAAGAAGAAATATGGTGCACAAAATTGTATATGGTTAGAGACCCACTATAAAAGATAGCTAGATAAGGAGAAGCGGGCCCAGATCTGAGACGGAACAAGAACAAATACCTGATAACTACCAACATACAAAAGAAGGGCAATGACAGCAACGATGGGAAGGCCCTGGAGAACTTTGTAATAAGCTGCAAGGAGGGTTAACGCCACTACCTGTGGTATAGAGAGACACAATCAGTGACTGCTGTACCACTTCAAAGGTGCCGTGTTTATTGGTTTGTTGGTGCCAAAAGCAGTGGATACATACTATACCACTGATGCCTCCAATCAATAAGGGTCTTCTACCAAGATCATCCACTTTTAGGACAGCCACTCCAGTCATGAGAAGCTGCAATCAATGAAAAAAATGCAGTTTCAAGAATCATGATATAAATATTGTTTTATAACAAAAAAAAGACAACTTGCAAATGCACACAAACTCCAATTACTATAGAAATTGTGATCAGAAATCGAGAAGAAGAATATTTACTGAACCTTAAAAACTCCAATAACTACTGAAACACGTGCAGCATCGGATGCGGCTGAAAATCCAGCACTCTAGTCAGTATCAAGGAAAAGAAGTATATGAGCAAATTACTGTATGTACCAGGCACTCAAATACCATTGAGAAAAGCCCTATAGATGATGGATGACACAATGCTATCCATATGCATGCTTTTATATGGGAACAATTGACATTTTTCATAAATTATACCAATTTATTTGTTGCTAATTCTGTGTGCTTGCCATCTTTGTCAGTTCCTATTATCATGATTCAAGTGCTAGATTTGCATAGACCCAGCCCATTTCTTAGGACGTGAAGGGTACATTGGCAACTTTTTTATGGAGATTTTTTTGGTTTACTTATTGGCAACATGTCATGCAGAGGGTACCTGAAGAATGGAAGCTGCATAGTACAAAACACTAGGTTGTCCAGTTATCTGCCCTGACATATAAAGCATGTAAACCAATTATACATTAACTAGGTATTGGTAACAGAAATATATTGTAGGCAAGTATGTCACAGATCAGAATATAAACCTGTTGAAAAAGAACCAAACCTCCACCAATGATGAATGCCTTCAAGCTCGGTCCTTGAAACACTTCCCAGATACTGCCCTCTGAATCTTGAGAAGCATAAGCAGTTTTAAGTGATAGCAAAGTGTCTTCTACTTGTGTATCCACGGTGTTGTTTTCAGCAGGAACACCCCTAAGTTTTGAAAGAGCATCTTTTGCCTTCGCTACACTTTCCTGTAGAGCAGCTTTTCCTTGGACTGCCCTAAGTAGCAGCCAACGTGGAGAATTGGGCAAAGTCAACATACCTATAGCCATCAGAGCAGCAACTGGAGCACTAAGGCCATACATGTATCGCCATCCTCCAATGGCGTTGATCTCAATACTTCCTACTAAGTAACCCAACTGTGTAATAGTTAAAAAACTTATCTTAAGAATGAAAACCTAGAAAGATGATCATGTTGTATTGATACATATTTTCTGACGCGAAAGGTACCAGTATTCCAAGAACAATGAAAAGTTCCTTGAGAGAGATCAGTGAACCGCGAATCTTTGACGGGGAAGTCTCAGCAATATACAAAGGAGCTCCATGCATGGCCTGTATAATATCTTCAGCAGAAAATATAATCAAAAGTTTGATGAATAATAAACAATAGGCATACATGTCAACCACCAATATCCTTTTAACTCCTAGGTAGGAACGTCAATGCAGGTGAAAAGATGTGGCTCCCAATGCAGTCATAATTTTTATTATCTTACATTATGACAACATTCTTGATTAAAGAAAGAATACCAGATAAAAAGCAAACAAATTATTAGTTCACATGAATTTCTGGCAATCATTATACAGTCAAACTGTGAATGACCTACAGGAGATGAACACGAGGGGAATAGCAATTATACCATTCTATCACACAGAAAATGCAAACACAAGTCCAATAGTTAACTATCATTTCCCATAAATTCCAAAGTACTTTTATGAAATGTATAATTTGTGTTACAGGCAAAATAATGGCTGGGATTACAATGATAATCAAGCAAGACAATTAGAAAGATAGTCTCACCAAACCAATGCCAAGTCCATATATAAGTCTACCCAATATCAAAATATTAAGAGTGGGTGCAGATCCTGTTACAAAAGCACCAGCGGCATACAGCAAAGCAGCCAATATCAGCTCCCTTTTCCTCCCTTCGAAAGAAGACAGAAGACCAAGAGATGGAGATCACACACCATTTAAAAATCTACTTGAGGCTGAAAATCGAGATTAATGATTTCAAGATTATAAGTTCATACCAAGAAAATCAGCAATGGGGTACACAAGGAGAGACCCGGCTAAAGCTCCATAAAGAGACCCACTCACCTAGGTTCCCCAAGAAAAGGAAATACAACAGATCCAGAAGAAATATTATACAATGTTCTTCAACATAATTTAATGGCAAAAATTTCCGAACTGATGTATAGATGATAGAAGTGGAGATGTACCACCAAACCAAGCTCTACTGCGGAAAGATTATACCATGTAATTCCACTAAATTCTGCAGACTGTACAACATTCCAGTCAGAAATGTATACATAGTTAGCCCCTTTCAATGTCACGAAAACAGATGGTTTCTAATTAGTCTGACATCTGATAAGTAGTTTCTAAAGCATATTTAGCAAGAACCAATTTCATAAGTGCTCTATACCTGCAAAGAGATGGAAGCTCCTGAAGTGGCACCAATGTCATACCCAAATAAGAGACCTCCCAAAGCAGGAAACAAAAACCTATAAACAAATAGACAATGCATATCAAACAGAAGTTAACTTAGACCATCAAACAGTAGAAAACGAAATTCCGTCCCTCCCCAGCATCAACAAACCCAGTCAAGCCTAGTAATTCTTGTGACTATTGAAACAGAAACCCTCTCTGACATTTCATATATATTTTCCGGGTAAAATTAGTGATGGGACGCAACAAGAGTGAACTGTGAGCTCCACCAAATCAAGAACATAAGGACTAACCAAGTCTTCCCGTTGTTTTGGTCCTTTGGACAACCCTGATACATCAGCTTGGATTGTTCTTGTTGAATTCTTATAAGACTAATTTTTCTGCCCCCATCAAACCCGTTAATTAAATATAGAGACAGTGTTTAATGTGGAAGAAGATAAGCCGCGCAAATTTAACTACACTCTCTTCAATATGATCGAGTTTTTAACCTGCGAGGTGACTCTTTCCCCGATCCTAACCTGCTGCAAGGCAAGTGAGTAATCCTCCCATATACATTTACATGATTGATTGCACTAAAATTTAAAGCCTTCCATGCAAAAAACCATTTCAAGCTCTACCAAAAGCAGGGAACTAAATCCCCTCGTACACATCCTTCACAAAATTCATCACTTGTTCAATATAAAAACCTCTCTCAATTTCTTAATAGTCAATATCAAGCAACTAATTCCCATGTACATATGATAAATTCATGAATCAATGAAAAAAAAACAAAAAATAGAAGGAAGAAGCCTCACGGAAAGATGACAGAAGCCCAGGAGAAAGACTCCTCTTGATAAACCACCGGCGTATCCCCACCTTCTCCACCAAAAGAAGCATCTTCTTGAGCACGAATCTGCGATCAGACGTGAACCAACATCGTAATCTACCACAATAGCTGGCCCAAAGAGAAAAAGATGGTACCTTTCGGCCCCCCGAGCTCCGGGAAGAAGTGGCAAGGCCGTGACATGACTCCTCCTCGACTTGTAGTTGACGGAGTTGAGAGGAGGATGGCGGCGAAGCAGTTGAGGAAGAAGAGGGGGCGTGGAGCAGCAGTAGTTGAAGAAGGAGAAGGAGAGAGGAAGGGCTTGGTGGCAATGGAGAAGGAAGAGATGATGGAGGCCATGGAGGTTGGAACCAGTTAGACTGTTCGTGGTGATGATCACTCAATCAGACTCACTAAGATTTTATATTGTTTTTCTTTTTCTCGTTTGGAGTATACTCAATGGACTCACTGCGTTTGAGATCAATTAAAATAAAAACAAATACTTAATATGTAAAGCTTTTACTGTTTTTAATTGTCAAAATAATTATAATAATATAAATTTTAAAATATTTAATATGTACTTAATTTTTTTCAAAAAAAAGAAGTAAGCCTTATTAAAATTATAATAAAATATTCTCATGTCGTGGCCGTGGTTGTTGCACGGGTTTTGGGCGGTGGTGGGTGCGAGGCGAGGGGGTTCGCTCACTCGTGGGTAGGCGGATGGGCCTCCGCGAGGGGGGTGGGTGGGTGGTTGTGGCTTGTGGGCCATTAGATTTCGATCTAGCGGTCGATGGGCCTTTGTGCTGCATGCACTTCTCACATGTGAGTTAAAAAATATTAATGAAAAACTAAAGAAAATGATATTTTCTTTTATTTAATTATTATATATTTTATTTTTAATATTATTATATTTTATTTAAATTTCAATTACTTTTATTTTAATTAACTTTATTTTCTAACGTGACACTTCTACATCACTAATTATAAACTTGCCATGTCATTATTAACCGTATTTATTTAGTGGTATTAGTTTTGAAAATGGGTAAGTGATGTTTTTTTGAAATGAAGGGGCTAAGTAAAGAGTTTACTTAGTTTCTCGGGAGGGAGGTAAGTAATTATTTGAGTAATTTAAAGGGGCTAAGTGATATTTGCTAGATAAATGGTTAGCAGGGGTAACATAGATGATGTGCCCAAATATACAAGCAAACGGGACAAATTTTCAAGTTTAATCATCATTTTTTATTACGAAGAAAATTCTTAATTATACACAAAGTATGCCATTTTTAAAGCTTTGCAGAGCATAGATGAACGTCAAATCAAAGTTCTAATCTATATATCAATTCTTACAGATAAGGTCACCAAGTCCCACTTAACCGATTAAATATTAGTTAGTATACAGTTCATTACCCGAACTTTACACACTGATTCTTAACCGATTGTGAATTAAATAAATCTCACTTGCTCAATTAGAACAAAAGTGAAGATGATGGGATCAGGAAATCCCACAAGCTCAACAATCATGGGCACACAAAAATGGAACATAAAATTGATTTTAAGAGAATTAGGTAGTGGGAAGTACGCCATTACTAATGCACATGTCCACCGACCCATCCAAGCTGTAAAAAACAGAACATATTTAATATCGAATATAAAAATATTGCATAAAATGCCATCCTCTTTATCAATATCAATACTCCTAAAGTTATTGACTAGGCAACGAGTTGGTGGAGAAGCCAACGTCCTCAGAACAGTCCTTGAAGAGGCAGATGTGGTCTGTCCACCGTGTTTACGGCTCTGCTTTTCAGTTGAAGCACATAAATGTTATTCACTTTTGTACTTGTCCATGTCTTGTGTTTGAGTTTGTTCGTCACAAAGCATGCGCGTCAAGATTTTGCAGTTACCTGTACTCATACGACAGGGAGATCACCGGCGAGTGTGTCAGCTAAGTTGGAGGAGAAATACTCTCTCCGGCACGGCACTTGCGCAGAATCACCTGTAAACGACCTCTTCTTATCTTCTCATCAATATCCATGCAATATCTACGTTGTGGCTGCCACAAAAACAAAACACCTATCAATCTGTAGAGCCTTGATGTATGAAGAAAGGTTTCTCGAACAATCCTCTCATTTTTTAGTCGCAATTGGCACTCTTTACTTTTCTGAAAAATTCTTCACCTCCAAATTTCCCAACAACCATACCCTTCACTGAATTCAAATGCTAGTGCAGACATGCATGATCAATATTCAGACTTATTTACCAGACAACGTTTGTTGAGTAGGACCATTGGTCACTGGTGGCGCATAACATTTCCTCCCTCCACTATCACTCACGTCACTCTACATTAATCCTACGATCGATCTATTCAAAGTCATGTACAAAATCTACCAACGTGTACGTGGTCGCGTACACCACATGCGCAATCGACAATGAACGTGTGTCTATGTGGCATATAAGAATGAATAGTTTCTGATATATGACATGAAGTGGGTCAGGAAAATGTAAATAGAACACGAAATTACCTTGGTCCATGCGGTGGCAGCCATCTTGCCAGCCAAAACCTCCACCATTTCAACCTTCAGAGCCTCCTTGTACTCTTTGTCGTTGCACCCATCCTCGCCAACGTTGTCTCTCCCCTTCCATGCACTTTGTAAAAGCTCACCGTCCCCATCCCCTCCATCACCACCACCTCATGATAAAGAAAATAGATCACCGGCCGCCGGCACGGGTCTGAGCTCCACGCCCTCGTCTTGAACGTGAACGGCTCCCCCTCCTCGACCGCCATGTCTGGAACGTCTGCACCGCCGTCTCCAGCTCATGAGGCGGCATCGCGAACGGGTATATTTGAACCGTGTATCCCCACGAAACCGACACCGACCACCCCCGGCCGTATCCGATCGACTGCTGCAGAGTCCGGCCGGCGTCGGCCCTCGACGCGTTGAAGAGGGCGCGGACGGCTTCGAGCTTGGTGGCGGGCGCGGGGAAGATGGGCTGCAGGTAGTCGAGGTGGTGTAGGGAGACGAGTGGCGCTATTGGGTGGGCGGCGAGGAGGCCGTAGGCGTCGCCCCTGATGTCCAACTGGTGGAAACCCTGGTGGCGGGTGAGGGGCACGCCCAGCTCGGCGACGCAGGCCGCGACCCGCTGGTCGCTGCCGTAGAAGCTGTCGTAGCGGCGGAGGCAGCCGGAGAAGATCGGCACCAGGGCCTCCGCCAGCGGCCTGCTCACGGCAAACCCGCCGCCGCCGAACGCGACGTTGTAGGAGTGCATCACGTCCTGCTCCACGCTCTCCGACACGCCGCCGATATAGTACATCGACCGGTAGTCGTACCGACCCAGCGCCGCCGCCAGGTTGTCGACGAAGAAGACGGTATCGTCGTCTCCGACGACGTACCACCTCACGTCGGGCGGCGCTACCCGAACGCTCTCGACCAGCACCCTCGCCAGACGCACGGCCGCCTTGCCACTCGCCGACGAAGACACCTTGTGCGGCGGCACAGCCCCAGCGCCGGGCGGCGGCGGGCTGTCGAACCAGACGTACCCGCGGGTGCGCCCCGGCTGCCACCATACCTCGGAGTACCGGCGGCGCTCCGGCCACATCCGGGCGGAGGCGCCGATCCCCAAGAACAAATCCTCCACCCTCGTTTCATTAATCTCCGATACAGCCAACTGACGATCATTTCCTCCCTCGCCGCCTGGAAAAGCCGGCGACGACGTTCGTGCACGTCCAAGGATATCGCTGGCCGGCGACGAAGCTGTAGAAGAGGAGGATGAAGGAGGAGACGAATAGAAGCGCAAAGACCCACTTGAGAATATTCCGCCATGAGAGCTCTGTGCCGTACTTCTCTGTGCACGAAATAAGCGGCTTCCATGGCCATGGGCGGCCGAGCAACATGCCGGGAACTTTACAACGACGGCGAATTTCACAGCTTCTACATATCAATGATATAACTAACAACACACGTAAATATATGAGAAGATCGTAACAAGAAGAAGAAGAAGATGGGCAGGCACCGGTTTGAAGATCAGCCAAGCAAAAAGTTAAAGGACGGGTAGTCGCAATTGTTCGACGCTTGACTGCAACCTAATGGGCACGAAACTAGGGGACGGTGTGCGTCACTTAGCGTGTACAATGTGTCAATGCATCACAATATGTGTCACGTTACAACCATGTTCGTTCGTAAGAGTGCAGCCTCCCATGTTTTCTTTTGTGTAAAAAGATGAGCCCACTAATGGGTCTACATTTGATGGCACGAAAGTTAATGTTGTTTAGCTGTATTGATTTGGGTATTCGTGACCGTTTAATGGGTTTGATTTGGAAGGCTCTGACGTATGAGCAACGTGAACAGAATATATTAATGTTAACGATCATTGTTTTGGTGTTAATCGGGGTATTTTTTAAGTATATCAGTTCATGCTTCGTATCGGGCATATAACGTAAATTATTCCATTCAGTCATACTTCCAGTTTAAATTGACTCCAAATAGTTGCTTTATAAAAATAAAACTCAAATTAATTCGGTTTTTTCTGGAAAAATTGAGAAAAATAGTAATTTATTTATTTTTATTAAAATATAAGTATCATTAAAATGGCACTTTTTATTGTTGATTTTGAGAAATCCGAGGGTTCATTATTTTTATTTATATGAATCAGAAATTAAATCATTCAAGTTTTTGGAATATCAATTTAATCTAATTATTTTAAATAAAAGCAAACATGAATAATGTGATTTGATTTTATAAGCAAAAAATTATTCTTACTTATAAAAAGGAAATTAAAAGTCACAATTTGATGAAAGCGTGAAATTTGGCCAATCAAAATATAATTAAAAAATTAAATTACTATAATATATCTTCTCATTCAAATATTAAAGTACATCTTTAAAAAATAAACCTATCTCTACGATATTAGACCATTATAGCCTATTTCATTATTAAATTAAAATTTATTTATAAAATTAAAATATATCTTTAATATATATAATATATATATATATCACCATCATCATGACGTGGGCATCATGTATGCATATTATCGATTAAGTGAACATGCCATGATAATGTACATGAAGCCTATTTAATGCTAGTTTTCAAGGGTCCACTTACTAAGGCTTTTTTTGTTAATGCTACAAAGTGACCTCTTTTATTACAATAGGCGCACGTCATGCACGATTTATATTCTTGATAAATTTTTATTAAATAATAAATAATGAGATAGACTATATAATAATTTAATATCTTATTCTTTCCAATTTAATATTTTTGTTCTCCTTTCAACAAGAGTAACAATAAATCAAAGAGACGGTGGGGGGATATTTTTGCTGGCCGTTACTAATGAAAATTAACACAGACAATTTAAACAATTTTGTTAGTTTTTTGTATTTTATTTTATTTTTCATAATCCCTTGGCCAAGGTATCCCAATTTTTTGTGCCGTCAAAGTATCTATTCTTGTTTGGAAAAAAGATACATGTATGATTGGAAGATCATTCATTATTATACACAATATATCGTTCAATATGGAGCCGTCGTATACACCAACTGTATAAAATCTTCGACTACAACTTGTGAATTTTGTTCGTACATGCCGTATTTTTTAGTTTTTATAAAAAATGGAGCGCATTTAAAATACAATAAAAGAGGCAAAGTTCTGACACTACGAAGGTGGAATTCAAGTAACATTGTAACAGAATAGACTACACATTTAAGTCAGGAACAAATTAGTCAATGACTCCATTTAGGCCGGCGATTGCGGATTGGCCATGACAAGCGTCACCAGACCAGACGAGGGGCGGCCACTTGCATCCATTTTATTCTCTAGGCATAAGCCACGACTCGACTCTTGACAGTAACTAACATCTATACGTGATCTAACAACTAGTTTGTGAGTTTGGTATTTTTTAAAAAAACAATTAGTTGGGAGAAAATTTTTAAAAAATGTCTAAAAGGTAAAGCTGTTTTCCCCCATCAATTAGAATATTAGTATAAAATAATGTACGTCGTTAATTGGTCTCATTGTTTGTGTTTTCTTATTAAAAAAGCAGGATCAATTAATAAAGCTGATTAAAATTTGCAATATAAGAAGAATTATAAATACACTTCAAATATTTACTTTTGAAATCTATCCCATTTGAAATGGTATCTAAAATGATATTGCATTAGTTTGACGTATATATGGTGCTTGCGAATCACCAACGTAAATATATAATGTTTTTTCTTATATTTGTTCATAAATCAAGCATTGTATTGATAAATAAATGATTTTTTGTCAAGGTAGTAAATAAATAATTTAATGTTTACAATGTCCTTGTTAATACGAGCAGCTACCTAAGTGTAGTTGTTTTCGTCCTTCTCGACTTATGAGCCTTTTTTCTTTTGAGGGTTTATTTCTGGTGTACGGGAAGGATATTAGAGTCGTCGTAGAGAATCCCCTCTGGAAGTTAGAAGGTCTAACCATGTAATTCCTGAGGGTTAGAAAATGATAATTTAAATGTGAGGTCGTCGTTGCTTAAGGAGAAGGAAATGATAATTTAGATGTTAGGTCCTGGTATCATAGTTTAAAATACTGCACTAGTCATCATACTAATTTAAAGCGGTACATGTAGATTTAGCTTAATCAAGTAAATTGAGTTAAACTAAAATTTGTATCAATTCGAGTTCAACATTATCATCGTTTGCCACCGGATTTTCATCTTATGCCACGTGCTTCACCTATTGCAAAAGATTGATTTTCCACTAGAATATTTTGTATACAAATTAAATATTATTACTTCAAAAAGTACTAAATAATCATGATTGATTACTTTTTGTGGCACACCCATATACTCTACTAAAAACAAAATTCCTAAATTTTTTTCTTTATAGTACATGGGTGCCGCATTAGGTAATTATGATTACTTTGAACACACAACACGTAATAAAAGTAATAATTTTTTTACTATATTTATTTTTTAATATATTAAATATATATTAATTTTATTAAGTTGATCATTTAAATTTTCATGTCTTTTATATTTCTCTCCCGACGGTAGCCAAATGGAGGCTAACCATGCATTTAAGAAAAATGAACGCTCATCATGTTGCTCCTAAGGCAATCCCATTTTTTGGCTCCATAAGTTACATGTTAATTTCCCACTTCCTTTAAGCCAAGATTATTGTACGGACACAGTTCAATGTAAATAAGGTGTCAAGATAACATAGAATCAACTAAATTAAATAAAATTTTGATTTGTGATCTATGAAGGAATGACCTATTGTAGTTATTTTGAGATTTTTGAAGCTACGGAGAGATAACATATTTTAGTCAAATATGAATGAAGGAAGCTTTGTATTGGCAAAATTGGAAATAAGGATGAGTTGTTAGTGAGTAAATGAGGCCCACCACTTTGGTTTCGTCAAAACGGAGGCTTCTAACTTTGGAGGGTGTATGCAGTGGGTTTAATGACATCATTTTAATTAGAGAAAAAGAGGAAAAAATCTCACAAAAAACAGATTTACCTCATCCGCCAATCACATTCAAGCATTCATGGGTAATCCTATTAATTATTCATACTCATTCTCATTCTTCATTTCTTTTCCAAAATGGTAGGCCAAAAAATTGGTAGATTTAGAGAGAAAATTTAAATTGTGAGATTCTTCAATTTAATTTTAATTTAATATTTATTGAGGTAAGATTGTATTTATAAGGGAGAATGTTTTATAGATATTTAATTTAGTTAGCTACGTTTAAAGAGATAACATAGCCCTTTATTGGTTAACTATATTTGAAGATATGACATAACCCATTAATTTATACTATGTGTGAGGTCATTACAAATAATATTAGAGCCTCCTAATTTTGTGTTAGATAGTGGACTGAACTATGGACATTAATTAGACTCCCTCTCACGTGTAAAAGAAGGTCATGGGTTGAGACTAGCATCGGGTCGAATGTACAAATTTCGAGAATAAAATTTCATAATGTGGGTGGATTGTGTGATTCTTTAACTTAGTCCCACATCTAATACCTAGTAAAGTAAAATTTTGTTTATTAATGAGAATGAACTATAAATTTTTAACTTAGTTAATTGTTTTTGAGGAGATATCTTAGCTCATTATATTACATAAAGTCTATCCACTAAATCACTTTGGCCTTGTTGAGTAAATTATCAATTCAAGGCCGTTGATTTTCGATGATTTGGGTAGTCAATTTAATTTTGACTTGACTAACCCGAATTGATCAAATATCTCTTTTGACTTACTTGAATATTGGTTAAGGCCGTATTTGGTAAAGAGAGTATTTAGATGAGTAATTACACACTGTGTATCACACGTGACAAATATTAAGTAATTATATTTGCCAAATTATAGTTATTGTTAAATGATAGATTTAAAGTCTAAAACCTCATATTACAATGGATTGAATGGATTTTGTAATTGAGAGTTTTTTGGTAAATTTTTGTACCTTAAAATATTTATTAATGAAAAGTTAAACTTGTGTTATTCTTTATATCAATTTTACTTAAGAGTTAATGTAATTACAATATTTTAGTGACAAGTGTGTCTTAGTGTAACCCCAAACTCTGATATTTTCACTGTATAAGCCCTTAATGAATAAGACAACAACCCCGTTCGATTACTCGAGTTTGTGCAAAAGGCCAAACGCGCACCACAATTTTGCGCAAACCATCATGTAGTCTAATCCCCTTTTTAAGACACATTACACATAATTTAGCGAGGTTTTTCTCCACTAATACTGAATAATATATGTTTAAATATTAAAAAAATTGAGATCTAAAAATTGTTTTGGGAAAAGTCCAGTGCTGACAGGAGATGGTGCAATGCTTATATCATGAATGTTTCATGTACAAGACTACATCAAGGGAGTCATATTATGAGAAATATCAAACAATTTTATTTCAAATATAAATAAACAGCTGGTAACAATTTTATATCCATGCACAAATTAATTCGTGCACAAATAATCTTAATCCACTAAAAAAGAGCTTATTCACCATGTTGAAAAAAATGGCGTGGAAAAAAGTGAATTTATTTTTTCATATTTCTCCATGCCAATTTTTGGAGTGGAAAAAATGTAGATATTTAGAGATTTTGAAGGTAGGCATGTATTAATTTTCAAAATTTTCACATCCCATTTTATCTACTAAAGATTGAAGAACATTTTTGGGCATGGAAAAAGTTAGAAAACTAACACATGCTCGCTTTCAAAATATTTTCAAATATGAAAAAATCTACAGTTATTCTGTACAAATAAACTGACATATATATATATATATATACTTTATATATAGTGCCTATACATATACCATGATCATGAGCCGAAACACAGAACGCAGCCAAATTAGGCTGCTGTCGATATTGACAAACCTTCTTCACATGACCATTTCTTAGTTTGTTCGATCTAGCTTTATAATTGCGTCTATGCTACAATTAGTGCCTTACATATCTCATGGATCATAATCGTGATGGTCAGTAACTTTGCTGATTATGAAGAACAGTATTAACGATTAACAATGTAAAAAAGCTGAGAACTGCTATAGTAATGATCTCAATAGATCAGTAAATATCACATAATTAGCTGTATATACATTGGAATACCAACAAAGAACCGATAGATGTTCATGATCAGTACTAAACCAAATAGTTCTACACATAAAGCATGTAATTAAAATTAAAGATAATAATTCCATAACTTTGATATGCGTCTGTCTTGCTAAATATCACTAAAACAAGTTCATCATGAAGATAATGTGCTTCAATAAGGAGCTCTAATTTGTTACTTGGTGAGTTTCATGGAAGAATATACAAATATATATCTTAAAAATGATCACTATATATTTGAAAATATACAATAGGTCGAATATCAAGATATATATATATATGTATGTGTGTGTGTGAAGAATACTCGTTAGGAACGCACACAACCAAATTTTTTTTAAAAGAAAAACCTTCCATAAATCACCTGCAATCACACGCACATATATGCTATATCATGTATCAGATATGAACCATCAATAGAAAAGTAGAAAAGAGTAGGGAGCGGTATAAAATTCGCTTAATATCAACCTACCTATGAATCTCCAATGCAACAAGAGTTCCAATTTCTACAACCCATAACCAAATTTCTTAGGGTTCATGTCCAAGTCGAAGCTCAAGGTCGAGTACTTCCTTACCCGTAGAGGATTCATTACCTTCACGCCCCAACCTCGTCTTCCTCTCCATTGTTGTCCTTTGGGGATTACTCGCCGAAAACTCCCCACGATTCGTTGTCGAATCGTCAAAAAACTGTAACTCTCTAGGGCAAATTTCATGGCTGTCTTGACCCTTGAAGATCTGGTCCTCTTGATCGTGAGGAAGGAACGATGAAAAGCCACTAGGCGGCCTCTTCTCATGATCATCAGTAAGCTCCTCCAACTCTTGCCTCAAACTAGAGGAAGATTGACGGAGAATACCTACTTCACTAGTGATCATTTCTTGATCATCAATGGAGGGTTGCTTGAGCTTGGCTCTATCTTTCCGGTGCAAATTCATGTGCCCACCAAGAGCTTGGGCATTGGAAAAGCCTCTCTTGCAGAAGGTGCAATCATAGGACCGAACTTGGCTTTGAGGCTGCTCTTCTTCTTCTTCATCTTCTGCCCAAGACATGAATTGTTGAGACTTATCCATCTTTGAGATCCAACACTAAGACGGCACGAGGATTAACGGTGGAATAGAGGCCGGGAGTCAACTCAAATTAAACCTCAAGACAAAGAGAGGATGATGAAATGGGTTTTATTATTCCTACTAAACAATGCCGAGGCAAGCTGTTAACATTTAGAGGAGCCTCTACAATGTTAATTTCTAGTCGTTTGCCCTTGTGACCGTATAGAGAGGACCAAATGGCAGTAATAGGACAGCAAAGTTAAGGGCATAAAATATTGAAATTGTAAGACTCTTATCTTTCAATATATAAAGGTGATAAAGGTGTTTCATTTGTTTATATTGCAAAGAGATTGTAACTGGGGTTGGACTCGATCAACTCGTCGATTACGGCAATTACTAGGACAAAAATGGAGTCTTTTGATGATTTCGGATGCATAGCTGTTGCCACTGTGTTCTACCTACCAAACCGCTTTAGAAGGCTCGTTTTTGAATGATCACGATTGATGAATGAGGCCTCAATAGGTAGAAACGTCACTAAAATGCACGCTTCTATAATTTGGAAGTACATACGGAGCTATATGTTGTGACCAAGTATAACGAATTAATATTTATTTTGAAAGAAAAATGGTAAAAATACAAAATAAAAGATGTCTAACGTTGGAAGAATCCATATTACGACCAACATGATGGTATATATGAATTTTACGAAATTAGGAACTATTTCTCCACAAGACGAATAAGAGAACGAAAAATGCAAGCTGAAAGCTTTACACCTCCTAGCCAGATCAGAACTTCAATATGAGCCACTGTAAAAAATGACAAGCCTTCGTCTTGAAAACGATGCAGCTGTCTTTATAGCAAGATCGCTGACATCCCGTCATATTACAAAAAAGAAGAAGCAAATTTCCTAATCTATATATGATCGAGCTCCAGATTAGCATCAAGGTCGTTATAAAAAGCTTTAATGACAAAATATACATGTAGTTAATGTGAATAAAACTTTTGTGACGAGGTCTTTTATGACAAACTTTAGGTTAAAATAGCAAATTTTCCATCACTGAAACCCCGATGCTTGGAGCTTGATTAGGAAGAAATATAGGATGTACGACATTGTTAACACTATATATATCAAGGTGCTTGAAAACTGAGCCTGACGACCCAATGTTGCCTTGCTTACATAAAATGACAAAGAAATATAGCTTCTAAGCCATGATATGATATGCCGGCCTATAGAAGAAAGGTAGTCAATTAGAACCACGCCACAGCAAGGTTGCAAGCAAATACTGATACCATGAATAACATATTTTTGTCGTCCACCCACTCGAGCCTTTTCGTGGTGTAGGCCCAGTAGTCGAGCATCAACCAAAAACGTTGACCGTGATTCGCATAACTGCAACGAAAATCTTCCATTCGAAGAAAAGAAAACATACACGTACATACACATTTGATTTTGATTGTGCTTCGGCTATATGTTGCACAAGCTGTATTGTAAAAGAGTATTTGCATCGGAAATTCTGTTGCAAAAGCAGGTGACCGACCGTTAAACGGCCTGTAAACTTACTACTAATTTTGCATCGGACACTATATATCTTGCATCGGAATATACCGATGCATTCATACATGCATCAGACCATTCTGACGCAATATCATTTGCAGCAAGGTATATGCATCAGGCATGTTGCGTCGGATTTTCAGACACTGACGAGCAATTGTATTGGAATTTATAATATCAGTATCGAATTTTTCCATTGCAAATACCAAGCTTTGTAGTAGAGTGGGATAGTGGCTATCATATAAGATTAAAATGGCCAATTATTTTTTATACACCCAAGGCTTATAAAAAGAGTACTACTCTTTATCTGATAGAAAAAGTTAGTTAATGAGGAGCCATGACGAACACACACACACGTGTGTCTATATATATGTATAATACGACTTGCTAATCACTTTTAAGCTATAGCAATCGGGGAGTTCTTTGCATAATCCAATGCTTTCTTCACCACCCAAGGTAAATTAAAGTGAAACATATATAGTTGAGCAGTTTTTCTTCTTGAGATTAATCTAGGGAAACATTACAATATTAAAACTTGAGATGGTGTCAAGATCAATCAGCCCATTGATAACCAACGTTACAATATTTAAAGGATGATTCTCCTTATTATCTTTACTTTTAAGTAGAAAAGACAATATTACTCATCAATTCCTCTTTAAACTCGTTTCTTATTCATTATATTCACGTCCTTCTCTTCTATTTTATTTTGGTTTTTTTCTTGTTTAACTGTTCTCTAATTTTACAAGCCTTGACCAGCCTAACCTTTTCAATAAAAATTGCAGCCCGGATTTGGGAAAACAACAATATCAATATTCCGTAGACTCAACACCATAGTCGTCCCAGAAACATTCACCCCATCTTGCCAAGCACTGGTAGAAGTTAATATATAGCAATAATCTGTTTATTAATCTTGGGCTAGTGTAAAAAACAATAATATTATTTCCCTTGTTCAATATTCTTGGCGACAACGGAAGTCATTTTCAACCCAAAACTTCGCCTCATTTTCAGCAGCAATTAAGGTCATGTTCCTATACTATTTATAACCTAAAGACATGAGTAACATATACACGTTTACTTCATCACTTGCTCATCAATTTAAGGGATGACATCGAGCCAACTATGTAATTTTATTGTCAAATCTTAAGAGTATCAAACATCTGATATACAGTAACATTAACAAATATTATCCTGGAATTGTCAGTTTACAACTTATCAGGTCTTTAAAATGTAGCCTTGAGAGTTAAAATGGTGTGCAAATCGATGCTAAATATAGTGGAAAGGACAAGGAGCTGTGAGGTGTGTGATGTCGTAATATTCCAAAGGTGCTTTTAAAATTGATTTAGCTTAATACTAAAACCAACATGATTCCTTGTAGTTGGTGGGATTTTGGATTTTCTGCAAGACCAAGCAAAGCAGATAATTGAATCGAACTTGAATTAGAGGTGCAATATATGTATCTAATTAGGGCATCTCTCAGGATTAAGACACCCATATATGATCCAACATGCATTTGTTAATTAGTCTGACTGTTAGAATGTCAGTTTGGGGCCTGATCAGAAGTTAATCTCTGTGATGCGAGCTAGAAAACAGCTGTCTATAAGCACATATTAAACAAGGAACTAATTCTGCTTTGAATTACAACTGCACATTCCCATAGTTATATATATATATATTCACTTCATAATTTGAGAGTGCACTTAATTTTTATCACTATCTTTCTGAACCACCCTAAACCATACATGCCTAACATATGTATAGACATGCTTCGCTCTCCCTGCAGCTAAATGAGTTACAATTTGAATGTGAAATTTTCGAGTAAGTATGTATAGAGAGCAGGTGATATATATCAATAATAATAAATATTTATTTTAAACTAAGTAACGGACGCAAATTTGCTTCATGGCCACATCAAAACAAGCAAAGCAAGAATCTCTCTGGGTGCCCATGTTGTACAATGCTTGATTACATGTTTCTAGCTAGTAGCTTCTTTATTGTTTTCTTGTCTGTCGTTGAGGGGGAATTGTGGCACTGTGGCACATTTGGTCTAGCTAAGCTAATTATGATAATTGGAAGCTTGAACAGTGAGTCACTTTTGCCAGGAACTTAATCATTTTGGACTTGGATGGACCATGCATGCCAACATTTTGAAGAATAGGATAGCAGTTGCATGCTATGCTCTCGGAACATGAAATTTAGAACAAAAATAGTACTCCACCATCAAAAGAAACTTCCCCTCTTGTATGTTTATGTCGAAACTTAATTTTCACTTTAAAAATTTTATCAGAACAAAGGACATGATTGGCTTACTCTCAAATGCCTAATGGGATATGATCAAGGGTACGCCGGAAAGTGTTGAATAGATGGACAAAGTTAGGGCACCTTCAAAAGTGCAGATCAAAGGTTTTTGTTTCTGAAGAATACGGAGGATGTACGTTTAACATGTAGATCAACAACATTGTGCAAACATCAATTAGCCGGTCATGTAATAATATAAAGTTGTTTTTGGATAATCAGCAACACTATATTGTGTTTATGAACAATTTTTCTGAAATTTTTTCTCACCTATTTCGAGAAAAATATAGCTTCTTGTTGATGTTTCATCACAGATCGATTGAAGAAAATATAGAAATTGACCATAAAAGCATGCAAATTTATGTCATATATGAGGAGCCAAAGGTGGCTTAAGAGTACAGGCATAAAGAAGTTCAATCTCATGGAATAACTAATGAATGAGAACAAGATATTGTCACATAACCTTGGGACGAACAGCTCCAAGCCTTAGCTCAAGGTCCAAGTGCTCTGAACTAGATTGAGCTCCAGTGACTAACTCAGATTGGAGACTGTGATCATGTCTGACATTCGTCTTTGGCTCTTGAAAGCAAAACAGTGATGAAGCATCCTTTCCTATCGTTCTATGATCATCAGAAGTGATAGGACTAGTATCAAAGAGAGGGCTGGATGACAAAGACAAATCAATTCTTCTCCTCTTAGACATGACATGGTCAGTTTCTTGCAAGTTGCTTCTTACTAACAGCTTGTCTTCTTCTACACCAAATTTTGATTCATTTGATGCAAGATCCCTGTGAGAATATACGGTTGAAATGAACGAGAAGAAGGGCTGTTTGTGGGCCAATTCTTGTCCAACGGTACAGAAAGAATAAGCCGGAGAAACCAAAGACTTCTCCTTGCTATAACTATCATTACAAGACTTCTCTTGGACAAAAGGGTTTGTAACCCTACCTGTGGACACAATATTGAGCTCATCCTTGTACACAAGTGTACAGATCCGAGATGGGTATTCTCCAACAACACGAGATTGATCTTCTGGCTGATCAATAGATGAGCACTCTTTTAACCTAGCTCTATCTCTTCTATGGACGTTCATGTGGCCACCAAGAGCTTGAGCAGACTTGAATTCTCTCCGGCAAAAGCTGCAAGAATAAGACCTAGGAGGCCACACAGATCCTCCCAAAGCCAAAGAAGAATCCTCTGCAAAAGCTTGTTCTTCCCATGAATCATCATACTGATGAGGCTTCATATGAGTTCGACCACTCAGATCTCTTCTTGCCCACATCCAATATGACGGGAACTCATCCATTTACTATTTTCACCGATTGCAACAGTGCTAAGAAGCTATTTCTTTGCCGACAGTGGACAAGGGTATAGAAGATAAGTGATGGAAAAATTAAAGAAAAAGGAGTTAGTTTTTGTTCAACTTGGGACAGAGGTGAATGACTGAAAGCAACAAGAGAATCTTAGAAGAAGAAGAGTCTTGGGACAAAGAGTCTGAAGCTAGCTTTTCTCATGTTGCATAGTTTTTTGTAGCTGCTCACGAATCTTGCTAGTGCCTAGTGCTTGGTCAAGAATTATTGATATTTCACGATGGGAGACACTGCGGTAATTTCACTTTATTGACAATCTTCTCATGACCGGTATTATTATGAAGATACGTTTAAATTTAAAAGAACAACTTTTAATTTTGAACTGATTAAGTTTTTAGGTGAAAATATAATTGATTAGCCTGGTATCAAAGCCAAAACCAAAAACATAATATTGTCTGATGGAAAATGAGCCTTCAATCACCAAAAATTTGTTACCAAAATTTTCGATGACAAAATTTGCTATTGAATTGTCACCAGTATTCTGTGACAAAATAATTTGTCATTGAATACTAACAAAAAAAAGTATTTTCTTTCGTTTAAATTAGTCACTAAATAGCCACCAAAAAAATTTGTTACAATTAAATTAATCACTAAATAGCCGCTATATTTAGGTGGCTAAATTCAATTTTTTTAAAAAATTTAGTGCGTAAGCTCATGTGTGCACCTTGCATGTGACGCAACCATTAAATGGCCTCGTGCACACAGGCATGTGACGTAAAACCTGTGACCCAAATTAGGGTTTTATAGTCGCTAATCGATCAGTTCGATTGTGTGTCCGAGTTGGTTTAGTTTTTAGAACATGTGCATAGGTAGGCCAACCGAGTGCACGTGCTACGAGGATATATATATACATGAGTGTATGATGATCTGTTACTTCCTTTGTCCATTTTATTTTAGAAAATTTATCAATTTTTCTTGTGATTGTTTTTGAGTATTGATTATTTCTCATGTCATTCACGTAGTATAATGTTAGGGTTCCATGCATCCCATACATGCATGACGAGATTTAACTTCCATCTTAAGATACTAAGAATAGATCCGTTAAAGTTAGGTTTGGGTAAGCTAACTTAATCAGTTGACCTATAATATTTCAGTTGGGTTCGCAAGTGAGTCAGATTTGGGGTAAAAAGTAAAATTCTGATATGCCAACTTGAATGTACGAGCAGTGGCATCTTGTGCGCACACAAACTTGGCACGTTATGTTGAATTGTTATGTTTTGATTATGATGTTTCAATTTATAATATGATGTTTCGTGATAAAATGCTAATCATAATGTTTTGAAATTGATATAGCAATTAAACATGATATGACATATATGACAAATATAATAGAAATGATAGATGAAATGAACAAATAGGTCAAGACCCAATTCGTGTTTTGTGATTTTGTTCTTATGAAAACTATGGTGTGTTGGAAACGAAGACTTTGTCGTATTTGGTGATACATAAATATATTACTATTTGACATGTTGGCCCATTATTGCACTTTTAGTGGACACTCTTGTCCGTTTTATTTTAGAAATTTTATTATTTTTTTCATGATTGTCTTTAAGTACGAATTGTTTGTCATGTCATTCACATAGTATGCTATTTATGGTTCATTGTATCTTATATATGCATGACAAAATTTATCTTCCATCTTAAGATACTGAGAGTAGATCTATTGGAGTTAGGTTCGGGTTAACCGAGTTAATCAAGTGACCCGTGATTTTTTGGTTCGGTTTGCAAGTGAGCCAAATTTGAGGTGCTACATTTTAACTCGCGGCATTGACGTGTTTAACTCATTGTGCCAGCCCATAGATAATTATTAAGAGCCTTTAGAACCCACTTTACACCTAGTTGGTATGATCCTAGTCAAATGTGAATTTAGAATAAAAAATGACATGAATTTACCGAGCCTGACCCCTTTCTTCCTCAAATCACTCGACTCAGCCTCCCTGATGACCAAGCCCCCTTTCTCGTCGTTGCCACAGACAGTACCACCACCGACCTTCCCTTTTCTCCTCCCTTTCTCCCTTCTCTCTTCCCTTCTTCCTCCTCCTTATCTTCCCTTGGATGCCGATCCCCTATTCCCTTGGAGTGCCACTGGCAACACGCTGTTGGCCAATTCCTCCTCCCCCTTCTCGTCGTTGCCGTAGACAATACCACCGCCGACCTCACCCTCCCCTCCATTTCCCCTCCCTTTCCCTTCCCTCTCCCCTACTCTGTTCAGCCCCCTTTGCTGCAGCCATCACTTGGTTGCCGTTGGGAGACATATAGAGGATTGGAGAGGGCTTAAGATATTGGTTTTCTCGAGAGTGAGACTTTAAAATGAGAAAATGTTGAGAGAGGCATAATGTCAATCAATTCAAGTTGTTATCTGGTTTGTACCTAGATGACTCCTTAGTAGTTACCCTTTTGGAGAGTTCAGTATAAGTATATGATGGATTTCTTTTACATGAGACTTATCTCTCATTTGCTAGTTTGATATTTCATCGTTTTCGAACTAGTGATAATTGGTATTGACGTTTTCCTATTATTTATATAAGTGGGGAAGAACATAATGATATGTTAGCTTTGATGGAGGAGCAGTGACTGTTATATACACACATAAACATGGTGTGATATATTTAAATTGTTGTGTTTTGGTTATGATGTATTTGTTCATAATATGATGTTTTAGGATGAAACAATAATAATATTTTGAGATTGATATAACAATGAAAAATGATATGACAGATGATATAGATATAATGATTGTGACAGAGGTAATGAATAAATGGGTCAAAACCCAATTCATGTCTTTGATGTTATTATGGTGAAAACTACGATGTGTTATGAAATAAAGAATTTTGTATGATATGATGTTAATATATATATATATATATATATATATATATATATATTATAGTTTTGACTAGTTGACCCCTTAGTACACTTTTATAGGAAACTCTGTCCATTTTATTTTTAAATTTTCTATAAGTTATCGTAATTTAAGGGATTTGAGTGTGATCGTTTGTCATAACATTCATGTAGCATCCTGCTAGGGTTGCATTTCATGCATGCATTAGTTACGCATTGTAGTGATATTTTTCCATCATAAGATGCCAAGAGGGTCTAGGTCCTTTATGTTTAGGTTTGGATTGACCGACTTAATCGGAATAAGAGATGATTCGGTTTACTGTAACAACTAATTCGGTTAGAGAGTAAACCAGATTTGGGGTGCTACACACGACCACTTAGTGGCCGCATTGCCACTCCCCAGGCCCTTGCCTCTTCGCCCCGCTGTCGTACCTCCCTGCGGCCTTGCCATCCTCGCCACCCTTGCCTTGTCGCCCAATCACATGGCTCAACGCCTTCTGTAATACCCATGACCTGAGTTAAGATTTTATAGTCTAAATTGGTCGGTTCAACCGCTATTTTCAGTTAAGTCAATTTCAACACATGCATACCGAGCCGAAGTCGGTCATGTGTTATGAACCATGAAGGGTCATGTGTGCTCAAGTATATGATGATAATGTCAGTAAGATAATAGAAGAATGAGTTATCATAATATATGAGAGGACACCCAAAAAATTTTTTATTTTAGTATTAGAGCGTAAAATTATTTTTAGGCTGAATAACGCATTAGGACACATTACAGAGCAGTTTGGTTGGGTTATTAGTTATAGTGCATGTTATTGTGATGTTTTAGTGTGTATTAAATTTTATGGGATTTTATCCTATTTTTTTGGATTTATTACTAGTTTTTTATTATTTTTGATACAAGTTGGACTCGAGTAGGACTCGAGTCAAGTTTTATTTACGATATCGCCACTGAACCATTTCTCCCCCCTGACGCTTCTCTTCTTCCCCCAAACCCTCGACTCTGCCCTTCTGCTTGTTGCCGCCGCCACCGATTGACGCTGTTGAGCCCCACCATGCCATCCCTGTGCCACCCCAAGCGCCCCCGGCCACCGCTAGGCCTCCACGACGTGATGGAGCCTCGCACTAGTGTCGTGCTCCCATTGCCAATCCAACTATTGGCGGCTGACGCCGCCGCCATCCAGTCTTTGCCTCGACCTCGCAGACCCTCTCACGACTTTCCCCGACAAGACAAGAGCCCACCGTCGCCCATCCTGACCAGATATCGTCATCCCAATACCAACCACCACTACTTTGCCCTTTTTCGGCAAGCCTCCACCTCCGTCGACCTCATCGACATCTTAGACACATCAGGCTCATCAAGTCGATGCCAACAGTACCCCATATCACCACCATCTCACCACTTAGCCATTGCCAGCAATAGTCGATCGAAAACTGCTGGAAAGCCACAAGAAGACTGCCAAAATTGCCAAAAAATTGGATTTGCTAGAATTTGCCAAATCTTCAGCCAAACTCATCTAGTCGAACCTGATCAAACTTCGGACGCCAATGAGCGCTGAATTTGAGCCCTGAGACACACGACGAAACCCTAGTCGTCACCGATTACCGACGACGCGAGGTATAATTAACTCTTATTTAATTATTAAAAAATCATGATTGTTAGCATGACATGCTAGGATTGATGAATTGTTGCATTAGATATTTTTACTGTAAATAAAAATATGAATTGCTTGAATGAAGTGTATTAAAATGAATGTTAAGAAACTCATTAAGTAAACTAAGTAATTATCGTAATCTAATACAACGTAGCATAGGAAAACTTATGTGTGATTGATGTATGATGTGGTGTGTGTATGTTATAAGATGTTTGATGCATCATTCAGTTAGTGGGTGTTAGCTGTAGTTTGATGTGTTGGTACGAAGTAGGAGTCACCACCTAGGCGTTAGGACATGCTCAGAGCTTCTACCAAGTCCATTAATGATTCGTTCCCGGTTTTATGCTCTATTCTATTGTATATTATTTTATTACTTGCAGGACGGGTTAAGTAGGGGTTAAGTAGCATTTTATTAGAACCTACTTAACCCGAGTCATTTAATCATTTGATTTTTGGATTAATAACCCTCGAGGATAAGATCCCTTGAATTTGATTTTGAAAATAAGATCCATTGCATTTGCCTTCGGACATATTATATAAATCCCTTTACAAACCTATATATAGTTTTATCGAGTTTTAGTGAGACGAAAGATGGAAAAATCGACTTGTGCGTACCATGAGTGGGTTCACGTGCCAGTCAAAGCAGGCTCTGGATAAGTGAGCAGGCTATTCCAATCCTGAAGGATCTTGACAACTCCTGTTTTGAGTTCCTCACACTCAGAGAAACTTGAAGGTTTATAGGTACTGTAAAACTCGTGACTCGAGTCAGAGTTTTACGGGAGTGAACCAGTCGGTTCAACCGTTGGTTCGAGTCGAGTCAGCTTCATGGACCGCGAGCTGAGTTGAGGCCAGCTGTGAGTTATGAACGATGAGGGTCATGTATGCTCAAGTGTACAATGATAACATCTAAAAGATGATGAATAATAGGTTATCAGGTATATGCAGGTATACAATATTGATTGTTATTTTTATTTTATTGCAGAATAGTTTTAGGCTAAATAACGCATTAGGACGCGTTGGATTATATTCGGGTGTGTTATTAGTTATAGAGCATGCCATTTTGATGTTGTTGTGTTTGTTTAATTTTATGAGATTTTTCCATATTTTTCTAGATTTTGTTTAGAATTTATTACGAACTAGTTATTATTTTGACTCGAGTAGGAATCGAGTCAATACTTAATTATGAAACTGCCATTGAGGGTATTTTTCTCCCTCCCGACACTTACCCTCCCAAAACCCTCGCCGCCATTGTGTGCTGTCGTCGCCGTCGCCGCCATTGTCGACGCCGTGCTACCGCCGATCAACGCCGCCCCACCCCGCCGTACAGTCACCATGCCGCCACAAACCACCGCCGGAATCGCCCCACAAGCCGCAACGCCCTCCCTCGTCGATTCGCCACCGTCCGGGCCGAGCCACCGCCGCTGTGACTCCGACGACCACCCCTCGCTGTCGCCGACGTTTCCCCTATCATCCTCGACCGCCGTCGAGGCCGGCCGCAGCCCCGATCGGAGCACGCCGCCACCGACCCGACGCCATCGCCGCCCCGGCTGCTTTGTTTGACACCACCATCGGACCAAGCTCATCGAGCTGGTGCTGATAGACCCCCTAATTGCCCCGTCCCAAACCATCACCGGAAAATCGCCGGAATCCGCCGAAAAAGTGCAGACACTCGCCGGAAAACCGCCGGAAAATTGGATTCGTGGGAAATTTGCCAGATCATCCGCCGAATGCACCCGGTCCAATCTGATCAGACTTCGGATGCCGCTAGGTGTCAAATTCGAGTTTCGAGCCACGAAACGGAAACCCTAGCCGTCGCCAATTTTCGACGACGCGAGGTATAATTTATTTTAACTTAATTATTTGAAAGTATTGATTATTAGAATTGCATTGTAGGATTGGTGAATTGTGTGTTATAATAATATATATAAATGTAGATTTGATTAAGGATAAAATATGAAATTTGTTTGATTGAGTGGTATTAAAAATGGAGGCTAAGAAACTAATTAGGGTAACTAGGTAATGATCATGATCTAATACAAACTAGCCTAAGTAGACTTGCTAAAATTGATATAGGTTGATGTGTGTTGATTGATGTGTGATTGTGTTGAGTGTGTGTGCATGCTATAAGATGTGTGATTCATCATGCGGGCGTTAGTTTTTAGCTTGATTGTATAGGTACGGTGTAGGAGCTCGCCGCCTAGGCGCGTGGACCCATTTGGAGCTTCTACCAGGTCCGTTTAGGACTCGTTCTCTGTTTTTACGTTATTCTATTGTATATTTGATTTATCATGTGCAGGACGAGTTAAGTGGCGTTTTATCGGATCCCACTTAACTAGGGCCATTTAGCCAACAGTTCTTTTTTCGGATTAATAACCCTCGAGGATGAGATCCCTCGAGTTTGTTTTCAAACTTCAGATCCAGCTCAAGTTGCCTTCGGGCCTATTGTATAAATCCCAACCCAGGCCGATATATGTATAGTTTTCGCGTTTTCGGTGAGAGATGAGATGAGGGTTACTTGCGGCCACGTCTTCAGATAGGGCGTGTGCTCGGAAGAGCGGGCTCTGGAGCTGGGGAGAACCCACTTCGTTCTCGAAGGATCCGAACAACTCCACCTTTGAGTTCCTCAAACCTAGGAGAAGTGTGGAGGTTTACGGGTACTGCAATGCAGCGCATGTCTAGACTTGTGGTTCAAAGGGTACTGAAGGCGACTGCCTGTGAGTGCTCGGCCTTTGTGCTCAAGGCCATGAGTAATATGGAAGGTGCAGAGGGCGGTAAGGAATGAAATTTGATGTGAGAAGCGATAGAGAAATGGCCAAGGTATGAGAATGAGAAAGAAAGGGGGATGCTGTCGACCCGAGGGCGACGGCCCGAAGGCGACGGCTCCCGTATGTGCCCTAATGAGAGTTCTTGAGGAAGTATCCGGTTTTGATTCAACAGGAGAGTTTGCTCTCCTGTGCCAGATTGATATTAGTTATTTTCCGGGCCGGTAACACTCGTTACTGACGGTTTTTCTATATATATGTAGGTGAGGAATGTGAGCGATGAAAGCTGTCGGGACTGCGGAGGAGCAACACGGAACCGATCACACATGTACCTGCTGCGTGTAACGTATAATGATGGTGTGTTATTGTTATGTAAATGATAATTTTGATGTGTTTGCTTGAATGAATTACTTGTTATGAAACGAACTGATAAATATGAATGAGTAGGGAGCCTTGGAGTTCAGACTCGGCTCAGGTAAAAATGAATGAGATAATGATTGAATGTCATGGTAGATTGTTATGTGTTATCGTATTTTCATAAAATAGTATATATTTTCTTTTGGTTTCTCATTTGTTGTTTTGTCTTATTTTGCTTGTACATCATAGCATGCATGTAGGACCGCATTAGAACCCAATCGTTCCCATTTATGCATTTTATATTTGCATCTCCATCTTGAGACGCCGAGAGTAGATCCGGGTCGGCTTAACCGAATCTAGTAGATTAGCGAACGGTTCAGTCGCCGGTGACATTTCCAGGTCGGTTCACGGGTGAGCCGAAACGGGGTGTTATAGGTACTGTTTTATATAGCGCACGTTCGGACTTGTGGTTCAAAGGGTACTAAAGTCAACTGTCTGATAGTACTCGGCTTTCGTGTTTAAGGCCAAGAGAATTACAAAGAAAAGGAGAGGGCTTAGGATATACTAGTAGTCCCAAGGGACCAGGAAAATATGAAAATACCGAGAAAGGCATCAGGCCAGTCAGTTCGGATGCTATTGGGTCTGTAGCCCGGTAGCTCCTCAATAGACTCCCTTAGATGTGTTCACAAGAAGTATATAAATATTTTTATTCAAAATGAGAGTCAGCTCTCATTTGCCAATTTGTTATGTAGTTATATTTTTAGATCAGTAACACTCGTTAATAATACTTTTCCTTATATATATGTAGGTGAGGATTAAATACCAAATATGCCAACTTAGACAGAGGAGCAGTGACTTACCTTATACAGACACACACATGTTTGCCAACTAAACGTTTGTTTTGACTGCTTTGATTGTGTTTTTATGTCTATTGTGAAAATGAAATTCTTATGATGAAGATTATGGTAAATAGAAATGGATAATGATATTATCATTTGGAACAGATATTAATGTGCAAGTCAAATGATAAAAGTGAAATGTAACGAAATTTTATCAATTTTATCATATTTATTTTGTTTTGTAAACTAGTTGACATATCATCTACATAGTAGTATGTTTGGGTTTCGTGTACTCACCATGCATAATGATCAGTATCTTCTATCTTCAGACGTCGAGAGTAGATCCACTCGAAACCTGTGACGGTCCGATTTGGTTGACAAGCATGCCAGATTCGGGGTGTCACACCTTCCCTGCCCAGCCACCACGTGTGGCCCACATTAACACCATCCCCTCCCATGACTCAACATTGCCGCCCCATTGCTTGGCACCGCCCCTCTTGTGGCCCAACAATCGGTTGTAATTGCTGCCTGCAACACTGGCGCTGGGCCGCCCATGTGCTGTGTCCGGCACACATGGGCTTGTTGGTGCCCATGAGGGAATGCCACCATTGCCGCATGGTGCACCAATTTTTTTAATTTGTCACTAAACATGTCAAAATTAATTTGCCAAACACACATCAAAATTTGGTGACAAATATTAGTTACCAGACTATGTCACCAATTTTGATGGATTTTCATCCGTATTTGTCACCAAATTTGGTGATAATTTGTTACCGTTCTGCAACCAAATTAATTAGCTACCGAGGCTTTTGGCACTGAAATTGTCAGTATCAAATTTAGGTGACAAAGACCCTTTTGTGAGTGAAAAAGAGTATTTGGTCATTGAAAATTTCGGAAGCCCCTTATTTGTCTACGTGCACAAACTATATTAACAGAAAGTGCCAATGAAATATTTAATAATAATTAATTAATTATCCTTATCTGCATACTAAGGCGCTAAAGTAAAACTATAATTAATTAATAATATAAATATATTAATACATGTTGGATATTAGTATGTGCTAGGCAATGGCGTGTGTCAAAAATATTCCAGACCCATACATCACTGATCTGTTGATAGTGTGAAATCCACTTAAAGCCGAATCTAAAGTGATTCATAATTATTTATACTAATTTTGGTACAATCAATGAGAATAAATAATAGTTGATATGAAATGAGTAAGCCTAATTTGATTTCGCATATAATTATAAGCATAGTTTAAAAACTTGAAAATCAAAATCGAGTCGGTGTGTCATGGAGTGGAGTTGACTTGGAATCAAATCCAAACCGTCTCATAGCCATTTATATTAAAATTTTAATTATGTAAGTAAATAATTGAATGAAATTAGAATATACTGCTCTTTTAATATTTAAAATTAATAAAAATATGATTTAAGTTATTTTAAAATATTAATTTAATTAACATATAAATAAATTAAAATGTTCTTATTTCTAATAATTTTTGTGACTTGACTCGATGAGTCACTTGCTAATATAAAGTCATCCATGGAATTTGACTGAGCAAATTATGAAATAGAGTTGATCATGGAGTTTTTAGAATAAAAAAGAGTTTTAAAACTATAATTATGAGTAAGAAATTTGATGATCCTTATTTATTTTAATTATAACTTTTATTCTTATCTTCTCTTCTTTTTCTTGTTTTTGTTTTGCCAATAAAATTGCCATGAATTTCATAACAATCTTTCTGTTTCCCTAGCTAAAATTTTTCCTTCCACACACACAAAGCACCTCAAATAAAAAAATTAGCTAGTGTTTGATTGTCATAAGCGTAATAATTTTATAACTAATATATATGATCTTGGACTTATTCTATTGTATGTATGATTTGGCATCAGAAGGCAAACGAAGATAATTCTCTCACAACATTTTTCCAATTTAGGGGGTAAGAAACATTTTTCCTATATATCTATTAGCATCCAATTTATCGATTTGTTTTAATAACTCATTAGCATAGTTTGAATCTTGAGAAATTAGAATGGAAAAGCATACAAGACAGAGTCAAATAGATATATAGGAGGGTAAGAAATATCAGTGTTAGAACCCACATATATAAAATCATATATACATGGCTGTTAATGTGAAGATTCCCATCTACAGTATTCAATAATTTTAAATGCTATAGCATCATGACTTGATATGTATAATAATACACGAATCAATTAAGCAGACATGCCCGATCCCAATACATATTACCTCTAGTCATCTTTTAATATATAGCTATGCTATCTTAATATAACAAAAGGACGAAGGTCAATTAAACAAATTGCATGGATGTTGCCGCCATCCCCATTCATTAATCTCGTAGAAGATCTCAATGAAATGCTGCAAAACTTGTTATTTAGTGCAATGGTCCCATACAAACATAAAACAATGACGTCGCCTGTATAAATAAAATCACCCACGTAGTTGAACAACTCAAGACTTCATAGTTACAAAATTAAAAAAACGCTGTCCACATCCCTTATCGTCATCAAGTGGTCTTGGGTTAGTTGTTTTCATATTAAATAAAATCCTATTAATTAATTTGTAAATATAATGTAGTCTCATCTATTTCACACACTGATTTATTCTGACGAGAAGAATGACCCCGTGTTGGTCTTAAGACTATTATTTCTTTAGGGTCACTGGCGTGCAATGTGTTCAGGGTTGGCAACACATAGGTTGTAAAAATAATTAATTCTAGTATGTAATATATGGGCCTTATAACAATCACGGCATGGGCCTAGTTGAAGATTAGTCTGTTGAGGACTGGGCCAGATATTGTGAATTCCTAACGTTGCTCTTAACCACCAAGGCCCACTTACCTGCAGCCGCCCGCAGCTTTGCGTGGGTTATTTCTGGGGCAATGTAGGTGTAAAACCCAATTAGGTACGTAGAAAGTAATCATCCCCCAGTTTTAAAATTTAAGTAATAAATAAGTATTATTACTCATATATATCTACTTACTCACGCAATTTGAGTATTCCATCTTTTTATTAACATTGACTTTAAGACTTTACACGGCTCATTATTTTCTATTTATGAACTGCTGAATGTTTTTTTTTGAAACTCGAGAGACCAGTTGCTTTTGTTTTACGAGAGTTTGAGCTTTTTCGGGCCAAGTCGTGCAAAATAAAAGTTCAAATTATAAGCCGAAATAACCAGCTTCCTAAAAATGAAATTGAGATCAAACTCATCTGCCTAATTGAGCCAAAGACGGGCCGACATTTGACATATATACCATGACTCAGGCAACCTTCATTGAGCCCATCTAATTTAGGTCCGTTCGATTATAACAAATCAATTATATCTAAAAAACGCTCCACGGCTTTGCCTGTATATTAAACCATGCGAGATCAAATCTAGCTATCCCCCAGTCGGATCTGGTCGTCGACGATTGGAATGCTCGACGACTAAAAGAGTTTTTCCAGGTGATAGCTTTTTTGTTTTTTGGGCATCATCTTTATAGAATCAAAGGGCCCAAATTAAAATAGGTTGAAAAGATAACCCGAGTCGCTCAAATTATCTACTCCTCTAAATATTTTTATAATAGCATACATATAACACACAACAATAGTAAAATTCACATTAATTAAAGAGCATGCACAACATTAGTCGCCTTAGTACACAAACATCACTTCATCTGCATGTTCATTTTTTACACAGCCCATCCGACATGGTCTTTACGACACAAATATATCTATAATACAAAGGTATTATGTTTATACATAGCTAGTATATAGAACGCTGCCCTTTGGCAGTTCTAGCTAGCTAGTATTATATATTTATATATAGTCAAGAACAATGAATGAACTTGCAGGAAAAGTAACAGAACCACCTTCTTCACCGCAGTCATGCAGCCGCGGGCCTGCGAGAAGCAGGGCGGCAAAGAGGGGACGACGTCGACTGGGCCATTGTAGTAGCCATGTTGACCATGCAAGGAGGGAATTAGAAGAGGAAGACGTCAAGCCCAGCTCCGACAAGCAAAGCTGGAGCTCCGACGCCTCGAATCTGCCGGAATCACCGGCCAACCTCACATAGGACGCTGGCGGGGATTCGGCATGCCACGACACTGTCACGGTGGCGCCGCCAGCCCTGTATTGAAGAATTGCTCTGTACACTAATGGGATGAGCCCCTCCATATTATTGCACCAGCCCAGATCGAGAAAGAAGCTGCTCCTTACCCACTAATTAATGGCAGACCATATATCGTATCTTGTAAAGAAGGTGATGGAATTGGATGGCTTAAAAGGATTGGAAGGAGGTGGTTGGCTCGGCGATTGGCATGGCTTGTCAGGTGGAACAATGAGGACATCTTACCTGATAAATCATTAATCTTATTAACACATCTTATCTTCGTTTTTATAAATACACGTTGGTTATAATTTTTTATATTGGTTTTCTAATTTCTACCCACTTCAGGTTAAGTAGTCATAATCATTTGTATTTTATAAAGGGGTATGATATTATTAAATTTATGCTCCTCTAATGTTTTCCAGACTTATCGGCGTCCTTACCATTACGTGAAATACGTTTCTAGTTTAATTATAAAAATAGCTTGTACAAACTCTTTTTCCATTGAAGAACGCTGAAAACATTAACATTTATAATCATTGTTCTAAATATTCTAAACCTTCAAAATTTGGTATATCGTTATTGAAAAGGGGGCATTTGGGGTCGCAACACATGGGTGCCATGACATGGTAAGCATGCATTGTTTAAGTTGAAGTGGGAGGCCTATAAATTTGGCATATTATTTCTGTGTATTGTTATATGCTGTGGCTGAATACGCTGAGGATGACTTCTTCGAGGTTGAAAATTTGATTATGACACTCCCAAAAAGATAAGGCCTTTAACATATTTTTTTAAAATTTTTGGTGAACCAGCTATCCTTAGCTGATGATTCCTTGTTTCTTAAGATTGTCAATTCTTGATTATTGGGATTTGTTATGTGATGTTAACAATGCTTGCCCCGTGCAATTTCATTCCCTAGGTATAAAAGTTAATTGTCTTGTAATGTAATAACTAAAAAAAATCTTAAGGGTTATTCTTTCCCTTTGTTTGTAAAGTTGTTTTTTTCTAAAAAACTGTAACTCCTGATGAGAAAAACTTAAAGCAGATGCAAAATACTGGAGCTTGAAAAACTTAAAGCATTGCTCTTATACTAGTTTCCTCAGCATCTGAAACACTCATAAAATAATTCAGCAAAAACTAATACCCACAACTCATGCACATTCTATCTTCGCACATTTTATAAACAAGAAGAAGCTGGAAACAACTGCCACACAATACATCAGAATTTTCTTCTATATAAAAAATACACAGATCATTTGATTTTTTTAAATAAAAAAGTAGAATAAAAATGGTCAGTGATCATGATCACAACCAACTAAAAATGAGCAGACATGGAAACAAAAAGAAGGAAAACACTTGCTTCCAACGGTAAAACCACTGGGTAATTATTGCGGATCCAATGCAGAGAAACATGATAATATCCTCAAAATAAGAAAATTGAAAACTCCAGAACATCATTAAACAAATTAATACAAGAAAGACAGATTAAAACAATCCCAATATAACTCTAATTTGTCCTAAAACAGTAATTCACAAGTATAACATCAAATTTCCACATTCTTCAACCGCACCCACCATGCCATGGGTAATCTTTTCCTAGTATTGATGATGAATAAATTTAAAAAAATCCGAAACTTTTTGATCCTGCGCTTGATGGGATGATAAAGGAGATGGCCTGCCTTCGACCAGGGGCTAGAAGGGTTTAAGCATATGTTTAAACTCTAAAACTCACCATCTGCAATTAATTAGAATAAACTCTTGAAGCTGAAGCCCCTTCTCATAGCCTGAACAGCTTGGTCATTCCCTGATTTGCCTTTTACAAAAATTTGGCCAGAACAACAACAAAAGCCACGAAAGGGGAAAAAATAAGGTCTCCACTAGCTGTGTATACCATAAACTCTTGGACAATTCTATGCTAAGAGCAAACTAATACTGATAGTCGGTATGCACATGAATGCCAAGGGAACCACAATTTGTTGCATATTGTCAGGAAAAGAAAACTAAAACACATGTTATATTAGATGTTGTAAAAAATAAAGATCTGAATGTTACAACATGTTGAAAGAACATGAAACACTAGATATATATCATTACGTAATGCCAGAATACATATTAATAGATGCTGTCTTACAGTCCTGACTTGGAAGTTAGCAATATTTTCAAAGAACATGAACCACAAGGTATCATTATAGAGACAGGTTCAATCCCTGCAACTAACCATGAGACTTTGCCCTTTCTCATCGACAAATTAAATCCCAATTCACCCATATCATGGGAATTAATTGAAAAATAATCACCACATCTACACTGAAGGAATAACTCAAAAGATTCTCCATCTTCTTCCACCATCATATCCTCCAACCCCACCTCATCCGCCATTCCCAAATCTTGTCTTAACATGTTCAACTCCCTATCATAAGCTGCTCGAGATTCAGAATTGCTCAGTACATCCCATGCCTTCTGAACCTTCAAAAACCTTTCCTGCACTTCTTGCTGCTCCCCATCAACTGTAAACATTTGACCCTGCACCTTATCTGGATGACAATGCAGAACAGAAGCCCTGTAGCTCACTCTAATTTCATCAACATCAGCATCTTCTTTCACAGAGAGAATTTCATAATGTGTTTTTTGAATAGCAAGCATGATTCGCACCTGTGGCAGCAATCTATCAGTAGCCATCAACTGCCCAATATACATACTGGTAATAGACAACAACCACTTGTAGTCAAATGAGATGATCAACCATACATCGGCACCTTATAGATTTTTTATTTTTATTTTTATTTACTTAAAAAAACCCCTCAAATTTCCCAGTTTAGCTTCAAAGAGATTGTACTGGCCACAATGCTAGAAAATTTCTTGACAAAATTACAAAAGCAAGACACAATCCTCGACAATGAAAAATAGAAGCCCAAAACAGAACCACCCACAATGGAGAATAGGAGCCCAGTAGCTTACACTAATTGCATCTCACTTTACAATAAAAAATTTCATTAACAAGTTTTTGAAAAGCTGCGTTCCTCTTTGCAATATTAAGAGTATATGATTCTGACCAATAATAACACCATGCTTTCAGGAACCGATCTACCGCCTCGATTTGGTCGTGGAAAGGGAGATAGGTTTAAGGAGGTTGGGCGGTGCTTAACGTTATTTTGCACATTAACGTCCCCAAACCTGCTGTATGTTGTTCAATTTTAATCTAATAAGTAATAATGGTAGTAAATCCCCAAAAACCATTTACTTCCCAGGAATGCGTATTGATCACCAAAGTTGCACAAGATGCAAACGTAGAACCAAGAGTGGCACAATCAAACCCACAAACAAACCCAAATCCATGCCCTGTTTCGCAACAAATTCCACACGAATTCCATCAGAAGAACAACAAAGCAAACAAATTTGAAGCGAGGGGTTGGTTCATTCACCTAATTCAAGAACAGCCGTCTGTTTTGCACACGCGACGACGGGGCGGCGGGGAGTGAGGGGCAGACCGCCGGCGGCGAGCCGAGAAAGTTTCTCTTTTTTCCTTTTTTCCTTTTTTTTTTAAAGCAGCGAGAAGATAAGGAAATTTACGAAAAAAAGAGATTGTGTTAAATTATTTACGGATCAAGGGAAATATAATCAATATTTACGATTTAAGAAGGAATTAATTTTTCGAAAGCCCAAAAATACCCCCACCCATCCCATTCGCATCTCTCCGGCTCTTTGAGGCCTTGTCTGGCTGGAAATGGCCACTTCTTGTTGGCCATGCCTTATTATTATTATCTATGCCTTAGGACTTGGAAGCATAGCGTTTTATGGTTCACCGGTTATTATTGAAGTACTAATTATTGTACCAAATTTATATTATGTGCTGAGTTCACTTAGTTTAACTAAAAGATCTTAAATTATACATAAAATATTTTATGATATTAAACATATATTTTGTCATCAATATTTTGTGTTATACTGATTAAAATAATTTCATAACTTCCAAAAAAAAGATTTTGTGAATTTCTAAATTAAAAAATCAGGTACCAGATTTGAAGATTATTATAAAGGAATAATTCATACTTGGAAGAAGTTATGCGATATATACGATACAATTGAATAATATGATACGATATTTAAAACTATAACTTGATAACTAATATATGTTATTATGGTAAACGGCTTAGACAAAGATTAAACACTCTAAAATATCATATATTTTTGTTTTATTTTATTTTATTTTGTTAACCAAACTCTAAACACACCCTTTAAATTATTCATTCAAAAATAATTAAATGCATAGTTAGAGCAAATAATTTTACACGTATATTGTTTCCTTACATCTTGGTATTAAAAATAAATAAATTATTTATTTCACCATCTCGAGAACAAAAAATTGACATAAATCTAAGCTCTTCGCCTAAATTGTGTCATGGCAGGACAAAATGGGGGCCTCCAAGCGAAGATAGTCATACATAATACCTTGATATGGCCTTGAACTTGTTTGTTGGGTAAGGAAAAGTGTATTTTCCCCGATCACTAGAAGTGGGGCCCTCACATTGACAGAGATCAACCAGTACAACCCATGTATCCCGTGCCTAGCTATTGCATTGTCTCCTCCAATTACGTCAGTAGAAAAATATGGGGATTTATTATTCAAGTTATTGACATTCACCTGTACAAAATATACGTCCCAAACTTATAAGGTTGCACTAATTTGAAGAAAAGAAAAAAACATGTTTCCAATTTGCAATGCATGAAAGAAAAATGCGGGTTAGATTATAAAAATAAGTCACAATACCTGCAACTTTGCACGATGAGCAGAAGCAAGTGCTACTCTTAATACATACGTGCCTCGTGTGTTAACACATGTTAGATTGAATTTTATCTGCCACGTAGCTGGCGTGTATGTATTATTGCCAAGTTTTCTGTAATAAGCAACAAATTAGTTACTTAATGATTAATTAATAATTGTTGGAATAGGCATGAAATATATAATGTTCTTCTTGTAAAAAATAATCACCTGTTTAAATGTGCAAAAAACCAATCTTTGTGGTAGTCACTACTTCCAACTCTGTAGACAAGATCATTTTCTGGAAATAAATCTGTATATCTATCCCACAAGCCGTATTGTCGAAACCTTGGCAATAAGAAGAAATGGGAGTCAGTAGTACTGATAATTATAACATTTAAAGATTCACTGGTTACCACCATCACTATTACAGTTAGAATATTGTAGATATTGATAATATAATCTTTTGCTTAAAAAACATACTTATCATTGTTAAGATAAAGCTTGTTAATATATTTGGGATCCGGATCTGGTATGTAAAACTCCTGTGCCGAGCGATCGGGTATTCCGATTTCCCATAGTGTCGGTCCACTTCTTGGAGGTTCATATACAATATTTCCAAGGTCAATTTTACCCCTGAAAATGGATCAACAAAGCAGCTCTCAACTAACTTTTAAAAAGACAGTCTTCCCATGATTTATCTAATTAATAGTAAAAAGGCATATGTTTAGTTTTAAAATTCTTTTTGACTCTAAAAATTCTTCGACTCGACTCGACTCCGTAGCTTAGTAAGTCAAACTTTATAATTGAATTCACATTAACTGATTTTATAATTGATTCTCCAAATTAATAAAACATATTAATTTTCTTTTAAATCAAGTAAATCAAAAGTTTCAAGTAATGTAATTTATATATTCATCAATTTTAAGTGTCAAAAGAGTAATATATACTAATTTTATATAATTTATTATTTATATAATTAAAATTTTAATATAATAAGTTGGCTTAGAATCAATTCCAAGTGGACTTTACTATCTGACACGCCAAATGAAGGTTAAATTTTGAGTTTTTAAACTATGTGCATGTGTTACCTTCTACGACAGCAATTGCCTCTTGGTATTTGTAATCTCCTATAAAATTTGGAACCCATGCATAGAGATTATATGCTCCAGCCCTTATGTTTGCAATCGAGAAATCACCATCACTATTTGTTTGCACCCAAAATTGGTATCCCTGAAATGTATGGTTTTATTTTAGTAAACAATAGAAAGATAGAAAACAAAAGGAGCCTAAGCTTGAGTAAAATGTGTGAAAAAAATAATTAATTACCTTTGGTTGTTTTTGCCATGAGCCATAATCGCCAGGTGCTGCCAAACCAATGTAAGCAAATTTTGCTGGTAAAAGATTCGTTTCTATGTACCTAAAGAATCACATATCATATGTGATTAACTGTTTTATCATCATCATATATAGTGTATATATGGAGGGAATTTTGGTGGAAATTCAAACTAAAGCAGTTAAAAATCTTGTATGTCTCTCAATTTACCTATCTCTTACAAGTAGGCGACCAGTGACTAATCCTCTCTGACTCGACTTAGGGAAGTCCTCTGTAGTTGTAAAATTATAAGGCCAGCTTTGGACTTCAGTTGTCATCTACATCACAATAAAATACATTAACTTCATTCATTATAGTGAAACTACAAAATATGTTCTTAATAATTGATAAATGAGATAGAGACGCAATTCTACAATTTTTTTCTGTTACCGTTATTAAATAATTAGTACCAACTATAGCACACATTCAGACAATGTAGATGGCAAGAGTAGAATGTGAAGTTTGGTCTCGCTTAACAAAGGACTTTTTTTTAATGCTAGCTTAAAGCATTTTCCTGAGATCATATTGTCGAGGGTACTACTATCACACAATGACCACGAACTTGTTGAATGTATAACCTGTGCTTTTGCGTCTTCCCAAAGAAGCTTTCGAACGTCTTCATTATCAGCAGAATTGAGATAGAAGAATATTGGACCATAAACCATTTTCCAGAGCTCATTTTCTTGTATTTTCAAGTCTAGCGCTTTCCCAGCATAGTGGTTACTTGTAAATACCTATATATATATACAAAAACAACGCTATTTGACATCAACAAAAACTTACAGTTCTCCCACAGAAAATAATATAAAAAAAAAACTTACAGAGAGAATGACTGGAGATGTATGAGATGTGAGATCCTGCTTTGATGGCCCGCCGGATCGAAATTCTTGACTAGGTGAGATATGCCAAAATCCTATCTTTTCTTTGGGGCTTATCCAGCCATGTAATTTGCTATCTTTATTGTCCATCGTGTATTGGTATTTGTCATCCACCTGTTCTCAAAATTTACGGCAAGTAATATTATGACAAGTAGTATTTAGACCACATAGATATATTTAATCACATATTAACTTGGTTCAATGTATTATTTGTTTTGTGTTAATTAATTTACCTCTCCCTTGAAGTTGTTGTCTGTGGGATTGACAAGTAGAACCGCTTCTGGGTAAGCCAAAACTTGGCCTCGTGGACTAGTTCGATCTTCTGGCATTGGCATTATTCTTTGCCTTGTATCTGTCAAGGCCATGTACTGGAACCTAAAACATTACCAGACATTGGTGGCATAGTTATTCACGAGTCTGTATGTAAATGGTTTTTTAAATTATAAAAGCGGACATGAATCTCAGCTGTACATTTTAAAATACGCAATGGAATATATGTTCTCGTTCCTTACTTTACGCAGTACATCAAATTTCCCCACCCTGGATTTTATAGGCATCATTAATAGACTATGTTCTATCCATGCATGTATATATGCCCAACGAGTGAAGTAAATAAAACACTATAAATTACCAGCAAATTTGATGCATGATGAGTTATATACATGTATTTATATAACAAAAGAACAAATTATATGCACATGTTTGGACCACATACATATCTTTCCGAAGCTTCATTGCGATTCTTGTGTTAACAAGCTTAAAAGCAGGCCAGCCTTCCTTGTGTTCATAGATGGCATAGGAGTAAAAACCAGATTTACCTCGAAGAATTACATATCTGCATGCATGCAAGAGATATATAGTAAATTAGTAATTAATATGCAACAAATTACATGTCTTTAAATATATTGAAAAGAAAATAATGCATTGACGTTATATATTGTTGTACCTTATATCAATTTTTAGAGGAATGTGTGTCATTTGAAGTGTTGAAGTCCATGTCTTATTGAAAGAGACCTCCACTTGATTTTCATTTTCCATTATCACATTAAATTGGGTATTTTCCACTCTATACATAAGAGTAGAAAATAGAATAAGCATTTAAACATTTAATTATAAATTTGTAATTTCGAGATCCCACCACGTAATTACTATAGGCGCCAAACAAAACATTAGACGGAAGATATAACTAAATATCTAGCTTGCTTTAAATCTAGTCAAAAACTTACCTTTCAAAATTTTTTTGGCAGTTCCATTGGCATTCCAAACCACATCATAATACCTGAAAATAGAATTTATTTTAAATAATAATAATTATATGCATATGAGCTATAGCTCTACAAGCTACATTAATTTTTTCTATTGATAACAATTTAGTGGGCCCCACTACCTAAAATCTATATAGATGAATATAAAAATAAATAATTATGATACTTACAAATTTTCAAATTAATCTAATACTTTTAACCATTTCATCTTAATTATCAAAGTAATTATAATAAAAATTAATTTTTAAAATATATTTTGAACTAGTACTTTTTTAAAAAAATATAAAAAATATGTCACATTGATGTCTAAAAAAGAACCACCTGTTTAGATAGTCCATATATGTACATTTAAACCTCAATTTGTGAAACCATTAGAAAAGGTCCAAGTAAGAACTAAGAATTAATTTAAATAAATTATGAGACTAGAAGTCGTTTATCTTGTAAGGACCTTTTTTCAAATCACATCTGAGCTGTTTTGAAAACCATGATTTTAGTTTTTATCATTATTTAAATGGTTTATTCAAACTAAACTTTATAGTGTGTGTGTATATATATATATATATAAACACATTATAAGCATACCCTCTGTCGAATTCTTTGTTGCTTAATTCCAAAAGATTCTCAATGCCTTTGTACCGGACTCCAGTAACACTACCATCCTGCTTTGAAAGGGTTAACTCCAAGATGCCATTATCAATCGCCACCTGCATGCAACTCCGTACATTCCTGATAAATATTTTCATCCTAGACTATTAAATATAAGGAATAAAAGATGATATTTAGGATGATTAAGGTGTTAAATTATTTAATAATTATTAAACTGACTATGTATAATTAAATATGTTTGTATTATAGATGGACCCAATTATGATGGTAATTTGGGGCTTAAAAGCGGTTAGGATAAGTTTTGGGTTATTATCCTCTCTTTTTCCTTCATAAAATTAACTATTTCTATATCATCTTTGATACACAGTTAAGAACAAAGAGAAGGAAGAAAACAAAAAAGACAATTGAACTATTCTTTCTTAAAAACAAAATTAAAAGCACGGATCGATTGATATGCTTTCCCATTTCTTAACGTTCTTCACATAATTTTATTGACAGATTTTATTGTCAACTTCTTGTATAGTTTAAAAGGAAATTGAATTAGAGAATTACAATTTTTGAATTTCTACATAAGGTTCATTATTATTAATAAAAAACAATTTAAATTGCTATAGCTTATGTCTTCATCTAACTAGAATTTATCTATAAAATTTAAGTAATCTATAAGATATCATGTAATCATAGTTTATCTCACTATTCAATAAATATTTATTTATAGAATCTTAGTCTATCTCTAATATACACTTCTTGCCTAATGATATTAAATTGTAAAAATTTATCTATTCATGAAATTAATCGGCGTGCTTGGGTACATTCCTAATTACTAGGCCATTAAAATTATATTTTAACGATTAAAAATTAATTTGCATAAGTGCTAAGTACTACACATGAATAGGAAGAATTTAATGGAGAAGTAGCAGAGAGTAGCTGATTACATATTTATTTTTTATCCGCAACCTCACAGCTCCACCTGTACTTCCTTGAGAGCCCGTGACCAATGGGAAAGCTTCGAGGAAAATGAAAGTCATGAGAAATTTTATGCTCGTCAAAAGTGTCATGGTTGATCTCCTCTCAACCATCTTCACGGGTACTTTACGGGACTGCAAGTGGACACAAGAACAATCATTAATATTGCAATACATAAAAGAGCTCTATATATATATATATATAAAAGTTATAGCTTATATAATTTATATGAGGTACATTTTTTATTTTGAACAAGTTAGTGTGTCACACTATTAAAAAATTATATAGATAAATAGAAAAATAAATAATAAGAATAATTATAAAATTTTAATATAATCTAATGTTTTTAATTCTTTTATCTTAATTATTAAAATAATTATAATAAAAATTAATTTAAAATATCTATTAACTTGTACATCTTTTAAAAAATTAAAAATAAGTAATAATAATATTAAAAAAAGATAAAATTTTATCAATGTACTATTTATGCACCTTTTTTATATATATATATATATATATATATATATATATAATTTTGTGAAACTCACTAAAAAAAGAGCTCAAATCTCCCAATTGCACCTGACATACGGTGGGCATAGCCACCCAAAAAATTTTCAGAAAAAGTATCTTATTTTAGTAATTTTTGAACATCAGATCCGTTTTTTAAAAATTTGGGCCAAACTTTGTTGAATAACTCCAGTGCACTGCACCGTAGGGGATTTGAGCTCACTCAAAAAAATTCCAATTAAATGTGCCATATAAGGTATATAAGGTGTAGCGCATATAAATTGTTCCCTGATATATACATTCACGTGATATGACTAATCTATACATACTCCCACACTCCAATGAGGATATTCTATCATTAGTTGTTACGTTTCTTATTTTTTACGATCTATAAATACATTCTTAAATGAGAAAATGGATCAATTGTTATATTTTTTATTTAGTATAGCTACTGTACGTGGATACATCCCTATCAGTAAAAAAATCTAACCATCCATCAAACTAATATAGCCGTTATTTTTTCTGAAGTAGACAAAATTGTCGTCGTTAATGCCTTGTACGTAATCTAATAACTTATAACATTTACAGATACTAATTTTGTTATTTAGAGGCCAATGGGTAAGTAATTGGAATATTAGATAGTATAATCTCAATCTTATCGAATTTAAAAATTCGGTTCCTCTTGTATTGTTGAACTTCTTTACAAGATGGGGGCCGGTTTTTAACATTTTCTTCTATACCTTGAAGACCTGTGTCCAAAATACACTGGCTATCCTCCTTTCGCCTGCCAAAATATATAAGCCTTTTAATTTGCCATGCATCAACTAAACTATTCAACAATTAAATGCATGATTTTTCAAACTCACTGTTAATCTCATTCCATAAAAACATATAGCAATTATTATTCCTATGGCTATTAAATCAAATAATCATTCTAAACTATATCCAAACAAACCATGTTTTTTTGCTTTCTAGACATAAAAAACATAACAAAGTCCACGATAGATATAATTTTTTTTTCAAGGACGACACATATAATTTTGACTACATGTTCATCATCAATATTTTAAAGATGCATAGGTTACCTCTTGGGGAAGAGTCGTAAGAGAGAAACTATCACCAAACTACGAGAATTCCCACTCCAAAATCCTTAACAAACTGTAAAGACATGAGAAGGAGGGAGGGGGGAAATAAGAGCAAATGATTTAAACTCAGACTCTCTCTCTCTCTCTCTCTCCCCTCTCACACACAGCCCCATTCTGTTTATAATAATCGATTCTCATGAAAGGCTTTAAATTAAAGTCAAAACCATTTGAAACCTAAAAATAGGCTTATTACCTGTTAGAACTCAACATAAGGGCTATGATTACGACTTCCTAAGCATTGTAAGAATGGTTGGAACTCAATTACAAATCACTTGAATCGTCAACTTCTAAAAATAAATATATTGTTTATGTATGATATGGCTGATCGTTGATCAGCAGCTAAATGACCTACCATTCACGATCCTCGATCATCTGGCCTACGTAATTTTTTTCCTAATTTTTATTTTTTAATATATTTTTGTAACAATTTCATCCATGTATAAATCAATAGCCTAAATTATTTCTTTAAAATGGTCGACCCAAATCGAATATATAAAAGCACACCTGCCAACTCCGGTAAGTATTTAACGTTAAGACTAATTTAGAAGACCCATGTCTAGTGTAGCCCACTATTAAGTACAAAATTAATTTAATAATCTAGCAATTAGAGAGAGTGAGGTAATTAATAATTATAATGATCAAGCCTAAATACAATCTAATCGGCCTAAATCATCACCTTGATCTATTTCCATCCCGCCACTAATTAATATATTGAATCTTTCTTCCGCAGGTAGGTAAGTGAAACTAATTTGTGAGATCTTAATAGTTTTCTTCAATTTTTCACACGTTGTATGGTTTTCCGGTACGATGAATATTAATCTCGTTACTAATTATAACTTTGTGGGTATCAAATCAACTCTTTTACAAGTTTCTAAGCATGATACATGGAATTATGCGACATGGATATTATGAAAATTCAAATCCTTACATACTAACCGAGTTAAAAACTTTTATTTGCAATTTTTTAAGGGTTCCAATTAGTTATTCTTTACAATGATCCTATGTATATAATTTATTCATTGTAACTCGACAATACCTTGGTCATTAGAATAATCTAATATAAATTTCTTATCTTTCTTTTCCTCGAGCCAAGGTCAACTACCAAAAGCCAAAGGCGGCCAATTTGGCATGATCTAGTCCCCTTACAAATCTAGTTATCACAACCTTTGCAGGGTAGCGATACCTAGGGCATGGGTAATCTGGCCATCCAATTTTGTCAGAGGTCAAATCACCCCTCATTTGACTTTTTAAAAACAATTATTAAATTTAACTTGTGAGAGTATTTTAAACAATTTATATTTTTTCTTACTTTTCTAATAATATGGCATAATATTCTAATCATTTGGTTATATAAACAATATTTCTTCTTATTTTGGTAAAAAAACTCTACATATATCATTCTATTGCATTATAAAAATTGTGATAATTTTAATCTCACATTCAATATATACTAAATTAAGATCTAATTTAACAATATATAGATAGATTATAGACCTCCAACTTAATTAAATAATTTTGAAAAGATAAATTAGACTTATTATACTATATTTATGGTTGAGATGGCTGAGATCCATCATGTTGCATTTTTTATTAGGTCATTACCGATGACATCAAAATTAATTCTAGACCATATTAAATTGTGGGTTAAACTATATGTTAAGCCACTAGGCCTATGGATGATTAAGTGTAAAAATTATCCTAAGATATGCTGATAATGATAATTTTAACTTAGCTCTAAGTCTAATATTTAATAAGGTAAAATTTAATTTATTAACGAAGATGAATTATAATTTTAAAATTATTTAACCATTTTTAAAAGACGACTTAATAGTCAATCATGTTAGGCTTTGTACCAATTCGTTAAATGATACACATATCACCCTTGGTCAGTACAAAGAATTGATATATTTTTTAATAACAAATGAGAATTTATACAAATTGCTCTCCACACAAGGAATGGCATGGGCACTTTCAATTGAGTCATGGCATTATACAATTGGTGACTCCAATCGTACATAGTCAAACATAATACCTTGAAATGGACTTTAACTCGTTTGTTGGGAAAGAAAGATTATATTTTCTCCTTTCACTAAAACTGAACCTCTCATGTTGTCAGAAAACAACCAATACAACCCATGTATCCCATGCCTACCTATTGCATTGTCTTCTCCAATTACGCTAGTAGAAAAATATGGTGAGTTAGCGTTCAAGCTACGAACATTTACCTGCACAAAATTATAGTAAATTTATATAAGTCTACTTCCAATGCATGAAAAGATATATATAATATAAGCTCCATCATCAAAATGATTGGCATTAAAATTTAGTACCTGCAATTTTGCTCGACGGGTTAACACACCATAGATTGAATTTTGTCAGCCAGGCAGTTGATTTGCATGTATTGTTTCCAATATTTCTGTTCCAGTGGCTGAATATTGTTGGAATGTATATATTACAATAACAAGAAATGAATTCACATTGTCACATAGAATTACCTATTCAAATGCGCAAAAAGCCAATCTTTGTGGTAGTCACTTCTACCAACTCTATAGACAAGATCTTTTTTGGAAATAAATTCGCATATCTATCCCACAAACCGTATTGTCGAAACCTAGGCAGTACACAGAATTGAGAGTCAATGAAAATGATAAGTATAAATAATGAAAAAAATCTGATCAAATACTATTTTAATTAATAATCTAGTTTCGTAACAGAAATAGTCAATTACAATTAGAATCATCATTCAGAAATATAGAGATTCAAAATATAAAGTACTAATTAAAATTAAAACATACTTATCATTGTCAAGATAAAGCTTGTTAATATATTTGGGATTTGGATCTGGTATGTAAAACTCCTGTGCTGAGCGATCGGCTATTCCGACTTCCCAAAGTGTCGGTCCACTTTTTGGAGGTTCATATACAACATTTCCGAGGTCAATTTTACCCCCTGAAATAGATCAATTATTATCTCATTTATTTATAATAACAAATTAGCTTACTCATATCAACTTAAAAAGATAGTTGTCGCATGATTTATCACATTTAAGACATTTTATCTATATATATGTTACCTTCTACGACAACAATTTGCTCTTTCTATTTGTAATCTCCGGTAAAAGTTGGTACCCATGCATAAAGGTTATATGTTCCCCTCCTTGTGTTTGCAATCATGAAATCGCCATCACTATTTGTTTGTACCCAAAATTGATAGCCCTAAATATATATATATATATATATATATATATATATATATATGAGGGGGGATTTGCTGTACTGCTGCAGTGTTTCAGCCGTCGGATCAAATCCAACGGCTGAAACATGCCCCCCTATAAAAATAAAAATAAAAATTTGGGGCGTTGCGTCGCAGCCACCCCGGCCGACGCGACGCCACCCCTGCCCTGCCCGTTGCTGCCCCGCCGGGGGCGGCGACGTATCCACCGGGCGACGGGGCGGCGGATCTAGCCGCCCCGAGTCTTCCCCTGCCAGCCCGCCGCCGGGCGACACCACCGCCGAGTGACACCACGCGCCCGTCCCCCGCCCGCCACCCCGCCGCACGAGGCCCCCCTGTCCCTCGTCCTCCGTCCCCCGGCCGCCACCCTGCCCTACCCCCCCTCAGCCCCCGCCGCCACCCCGCCGCGCCCCCCCTTGGCGCCCTCGCCCGCCACCCCACCGCGCCGCGCCCCGTCCCCGTCGCCGCCGTCGCCGTGGCCGGGCAGCCTTCCCGTCCCCTTAGCCATCGCTGCTGCGGCGGCACCGCCCCACCTTTTTTTAGATCTTGGCTATTGGATGCTAATCCAACGACCAAGATTGTACTACAGGAAGATTTTATCCTATATATATATATATCTTCACTTAATTAATAATAGGAAGGTTAGAAAATAAAATGGGGTCTAAGCTTGACAAAATGTGAGAAAGATCAAACCACCCTTGGTTGCCTTTGCCATGAACCGGATACTAGGCCTGTCTTTTATCACGAAAAGAAAAAACGTGACAAAGTATTCTATTTCGTGACTAAATAAAATTAGTCACGACAGTAGTCACGGAAATCATTTTTGGGCTGATACAAATGGCATAATTGTTTGTCACGACGAATTGTGATTAATACTTGTCACGGAATTTCGTGACAAAATTCACTGCTCACAGTAACGAATAAAAAAAGTGATCAATGTACGTGACAAGAATTTGTCACAATCCAGAGCGACAATTTTTGTGATAAATCATCACAAAATTTCGAGACTGTTGTCGTGAATAATTTTTGCCACGATTTAATTGTGACTAATTTGTGATAATTTCTATAACCGTCAATTTATCAAGCGAAAAAGAAAGAACAGCTTCAACATTTGCTAAACAAACAATACAATTCAAATGGATTTAGCTGCAAATTCAAATAATCACATACAGGCCAAGGCTAAGTATATCAAGGCATCCAGATTGGTTAACGTGTTTGGCAGAACTGGTCCAGTTAAACCAACAGCAAGAAGTCGGACACCTACCGCTAACAATAATTTACACCAGATCATAAATTCCCCAACCAGAGAAAAAATCACAAAATTGTCAAACAAAGCCAAATAAGATTCGATTCGATTTTCACTACCGCTCAGGCCAACATATAAAAAACCCATAGCATAAGCTACCCAAAACACAAATCAAGAAATGAATTAAATATTTACCGAACTTCCAATATACAGCTGAACATCAAATTCACATAGACGTAACATTAAGACCAAAAAAACCCATCACTCCATCAACAAACCAACCCCATCAATCAGTAAACGAAGCCCCAAAATCACACCCACCACAGACTTTCCCCGCTACTAAGCATAGAACAAGATATGGAGAAACAGATGACAAGCTCACTTACATGTATAAACGAGTCAAGAAACCTGCAGCAGTGGAACGGCTTCACACGCGGGAGACGGGCGGTGCGCGGGGAATTGACGGCCGGCAGGGGGTAAAAAAATGTGACTATATTCGTGATTATTGTGTCATGACATTTATTTACGGCCAATATCGTGACTACTTATTTACCGCGACAATTTCGCAATAATATCGTGACAAAATAGTCACGCTAACAAGTAAAATGTGACAAAAGCCCGGTTTCCTGCTAGCGCCCCCCGGCAGCTGCCAGACCCATGTCAGCAAATTTTGCCGGAATACCACAAATTAACCATGCCTTCTTTTTATATTTACAAAGAGAAAAAATCAATTGAAAACCTTGCTTCTAATTTTACCTATCTCTTACGAGTAATCGAGCAGCGAGTAATCCTCTCTGGCTCTATTTAGGAAAGTCTTCTGTAATTGGAAAATTATAAAGCCCACTTTGGACTTCAGTTATCATCTACAAAAAAAACACAAAAAATTGGTTTATTTCTATCCAGGTAAGTAGAAAGACTTGCTCTCTTAAATAAATTAATCAATAATATCGCCGAGATATAAATTTAGTTCTTCAATTTTGCGCTGGCCTGCGCCTGGAGGCAGCCTAGAAATTATAGCTCAGTCAAAATTTATTCAGTTTCAAAACCACACTATAAAAATTAAATTCCTTAGTTAGGCGGCCAAATTGCTCAATCTGAAGTTGCTATAACCATAGTTTTAAGTACTTTATTATAATATTGAATTTATTGCTAATACAGGATATATTTGGCTCAACCATCTAGTTAAAATGGGTTCAACTAAATTTTAAAATTATAAATAAATTAGTTTATCATACATCAAAAATCTATTTAATTGAATACCTTTCAATTTTGTGAAAATTTCAAATTAAAAAATTGGGCATGGATTAAAATGGTTTAAAGGCTTAAATCATACCCAGTTTGAAGGCACTAGGTACATGATATAGCAGGCATAACAACGTGGTATGATACAGTGTTAAAACTTTAAAACTAATGGTTATCACATTCCTAAGAGTAATGAGTAGAGAGTACTCAATTAACCTGTGCTTCTTTTGCATCTTCCCAAAGACGATTTTTACAGTCTTCATTATTAGCAGAATTGAGGTAAAAGAATACTGGACCATAAGCCATCTTCCAGGGCTCATTGTCTTGTATCTTCAAGTTTAGATCTTTCCCAGCATAGTGATTGCTTGTGAATACCTAAAAATATATAGAAAAAAGAGTAAATATAGAGAGAGGATGACAAAAATTACACTAATTAGCATGGCATAAACTCTTCACAAGTCTGCATCGATCGTTTCTCCCTTACAAATACTGCTCCAATTTGCAGTGGGCCAAGTATTTGACCTGCCTCTTACCTAGTGTGGATGCAAGATCACACCTTAATTTTTGCTCTATACAAAGGGGCACTCTTTGTGCAACACAACGTAAAAAAATGTAATGGTAATGATTTTCAAATGGTATCCTACGAAAGATGAAGATAAACTTACGGAGAGAATGATGGGAAGTGTATGAGATGTGAGATCCTTGCTTCAATGATCCTCCTGATCGAAATTCTTGACTAGCTGTGATGTGCCAAAATTCTATCTTCTCTTTGGTGCTTATCCAGCCATGTACCGTGTTATCTTTATTGTCCACTGAGTATTGATACTTGTCATCTACCTGTTTTCAAGATTTATGTAGTCCAGAATATTTAAGGCAAAACTTGTCATCGCGGACTAGTTCGATCCTCGGGCATTGGCATTATTCTTTGCCTTGTGTCTGTAATGGCCATGTAGTGGAACCTAAAACATTCAAACTTTATTTACCAATTGGAATGGAACAACGAAAAAACTGAATCGAGATATCTAACCTATTCAATAAAACTATGAAAAACTATAAGATTATTTATATATGAAGCCATATATTTTGAATACATGTTTCAGAATTAAATCATATACAGTCCTCAAGGTTCTCAATCATGTTCTATAATCTTATGTTATCACAAATATATAGGAAATTGATTAATGACCCATATAACTGCTCATGATTTGAGGTAACAACTTGCATGCACAGGTTTGGATCCCATACATATCTTTCCGAAGCTTCATTGCGATTTTTCCGTTAATAAGAACAAAAGCAGGCCACCCTTCTTTGTGTTCATATATGGCATAGGAGTAAAAGGCAGATTTACCTTTAAGAATTACATATATGCATGCAAGAGATAGCTTGCAAAGTAGCAATTAACCAACAAGTCCTTAAATATGAAAAAGAAAACCATGTCTTGACAACATCATACCTTATATCCATTGTTAGAGGAACTTGTGCCATTTTAAGTGTCGAACCCCACGACCTATTGAAGGAGATCTCCACTTGGTCGTCATTTTCTGTTATTACATTAAATTGGGTATTTTGCACTCTATACGAGAACAATTAATATGATTAAACATTTTTTTAAAAATCAATTTAAATATCAGATACAAATATATAACTAAATATCTAGCTATAAATTAATAACATTAAATATTTTTACATTTCATAAACTTTTGTAGCTGTTCCATTCGCATTCCTACCTAAATTTTTTTAAAAAAAATTTTAAAAAATTGTTTACCAAAAAATAATGAGATTGATTTTTCAAGTTAGATCAGTTGATTGTACAAATATATATCAGTTTTATAAAGCAGACCCTCGGTTGAACTCTTTGTTGCGTAATTCAAGTAGGTTGTCAACGCCGTTATAGCGGACTCCCGTAACACCACCATCCTGTTTCGAGATGGTTAGTTGCATGATGCCATTATCAATCACCACCTACAATAATCCCACACGGTATTAACAAAAAAATTGCAAGTATAATTTCTATATTAATGTACTCTACAATACAGCTGCCAACTTTAAAGTGTCATCGCCCCTTATGAGCTCCCCGATCGATGCCTGTCTTAATTGATAATTAACACTTATTTAACAGACTTGCACAATACATACTTTAAACATCATGCAAACAAATTACCCATTTTTACAAAAGAAATGCGTACTATTCAGTTACAATAACGAGAATCATTTTCATAATATACTCTCAAATTAAGTTGATAATTCTTCGTTATTTTAATTAATTAATTTACTAATACATATCTAGTAGTTTAATGTTGACTTGAGTAGTTAAATATAGATACTGTATGTAGATATTCCTTCTTTAAAATTGGTAGTCAAGGGTGTGGAAAAACCTTTTAATGCATATAAAATATAATTATCACTTAAAACAATATTAATGGCCACCACTGTATATGACTTTTCTATCTAATTAAAAAATATCATAATTAGGGTTCTCAGCCTGTAGGATTACCAGCTATATATGTAACATACACAAGGTTTATTTATTTGCAGCAAATTGAAATTTGGTATAAAACTTTGGTATGGGATATATACCAAGTTTGTGGTGTTTTCGGTCTTACTCCGGTATCATATCGGGATTGAAGTTAGCGGTAATTATTATATGAGATGGATTGTAAATTTTTTAAAATATTTAATCATTTTGGAATGTACCTAAGACCCGTTAATAACAATATTAAACAATCCCCTCATGCCCCACCAACATATTTCACAACTTTAAAAATTATGTATTTGATAAAATATGACAAAATCTTACTAATATTTCAAAAGTTGTACTTATTTAGAAGGTACTTATTTAAACAATCCCCTCATGCCTATAATCTATATTGATCAAACTCCACTTAACCGTGATCAGCTGGTTTAAAGGCCAGATAAGCTGGTTCAAACTTAACAAATTTAAACCATAGCTTAAGAGCATGGGTATCCCAACTTCCTGATCAGGCCATTGAAATAATTAACAATATTTCTTAATTAGCAGCAGTGTGCAAGAAAAAGAAGAATATGGTAATTAATAGAGAAGTTTTAGAGTGTAGCTGATTACATATTTCTTAGCTTTTATTTGCAATCTCACAACTCCATTTTCTTGAGAACCAATGATCAATGGTGAAGCTTCAAGGACAATGCAAGCCATAAGCAACTTTATGCTCATCAAAAATATCATGGTTGGTCTCTTTCCAATATTTCTCAGCCTTTATTTGGATTGCTGTTATACATGAAAATTATTATTTATCATTCTGCGTTCATATGCATGATCAAATATTTAAAGGCCATACATGTCAAAGAAAAATAATGAACTTAATTAATTTAAGAAATAAGCTAAACAGGCTTTATCATATATAGATGCTCATGACAAATGATAAAAAAAATGAGAATAAAATATTATGGTGAACGATGGGGGAAGTCATGAAGGGCAAGAGATGAGCTAGTTCAAAGATCACTTAATTACCTTCATGAAATCATAACAAGAGACTATTGTAAATGACCATGGAAAGAACCAAGAAAAGATATCACAAGCTTGTTGAACTCCTGCTACTAATGAAACTAAGCAACAATACCATTGTAGTTATATATATTGTGTCTAAACCTCATGGCCACACTGTGTTTATTCAATTTCTTGGAACACAATCTTGTGGTTCTGTGTCATGTGTGGTTAGCAGGAAAAAGAAAGAAAGAGCACACTAAAATTAAAGTCAGTGTGATGTAAAAGAAAAGAAGAAATTAAAGAATGAGACAAATTATTTTCTCAATTAAATTATATTAATTATATCAAATATTAGGTAGTAAAAATTGTATAATTAAATTAGTTTTGATCTTCGTTAGCAAATAATATGTTCTTAATTAAATAAATTAGGGTAAAAAATTATGAGTTATGCCTCATATGTTAGATTTATCATACATCGGTCGGCAATGATATTAGTAACTCGTATATAGGATAATAAGAAAGTTTTATTTTTGCGTTAGCTTTTGCATTAAGAGAGATTCATAATACTTATTACAAGTTTCTTTTAATTGTTAGAAGTCTTTTTGGAGATTCGAAGAGTTTAACAGTGCTAGCTTTAATGTTTGCGTACGTCGATTGTAAAAGTTTCATTCATGAATTCACTTGATAATGATAATTTCAGGGTCTTCCTGAAGAGGAGATTATTAAATTTATCTCACATCAGTCGTGTATAATATTAGTGACTTATATAAAAACTAATAGAAAAATATTATTTTTTAGCTAGTTTTTAAATTAAAAGAGACATATGCAACTATTACCTATGGCGAGTTTCTTTAGGTGTTAGAAATCATTTTGGAGGCCCAAAGAGCCCAACATCATATAGCTTATATAACCTACACATTTTATTTAAACATTTTCTAGTTGATCCCACGAAAAAATATTTATATATATTAAAAGTATAGTGCATAAATAGGAGGGGGGATACCAATTGCTACAACAAAGTGTAACAGTTTTTATTATTGGTTATAATCTCCATAATTATTGGATATTTCAAAAATTAATCGTAACAATCAATTATATCTCGCTAATTGTGAAGGTCGGAATCAATAAAAAAACTTCTGTAGGGCTTTATTGTAACACGTGCTACAACAAATCTCCTCCTGTGGGAGGTTAATAAAATTTTATTTTTTTATATTATTATGATCTATTTTTAGATTTTCAAAGGATGCACTAGTTAATAGATACTTTAAAATTAATTTTTATTATAATTGCTTTGATAAATAAGATGAAAGGGATAGAAATATCAATTTAAGTTGAAATTTTATAATTATTTTTATTATGTATTTTCCTATTTATCTATATAAATTTTGAGTAGTGGGACCTATTAAATTACTCTAATTAAAAGGTATAACTCATATAAACTATAAGAGGTATAGCTCATGTATATATGACTCAATAAATTATATTGCATAAATAGATATATGGTAGCAAGAAAATTAATATGTAGAGGATCATATATTATAGCATGTATTAAAAAGTTGTAACATTCATAGTACTTAGTAGTCACAATTAATATTTTTTGTGGATGTCGGACTATTCTCAACAATAAGCACACACATCATAAAGTAGAGAAAAAATCTAAAGTAGAGAGATTGTTACATTTCCTGTTGTTGGCTACCTTACACATGATCAGATCAGAAAGCGAAATTGTTACATTCCCAATTTTTGATATTTGATTTTATCGATGAGTTTGTCATTTACGTAAAAATTGGCTGTCGATCCAATCTTTTCAAGATAATATTTGTACTTCAGACTAAAAATTCAAAATTATCATTATTTTACAGACAAAAATAATATCTCTTTTAAGCGGTTTTTCTTATTTTCCCAACTCATAAAATGAGCTGCTAGATCACGAGAATGAACAAAATTATCTCTCTTTTTTCAAAATAGTTGAATATCCTCCATGCCTTACATACTCTAATTAGCTTATTTTGAACGAAGTAGACAGAAGAAATAATATATGTATATATTATAAGTTCAATTAGTCCAAGTAAACCGTGGATTAGTGTTTGCTTGATTTTGGATGGGTCACGTCCATCAAGACCAGCTAAAATCATAATCACATGGCCATCCTTTAATTAGCAAACAAATCCAATATCGAATTCATAATTGTAAAAATCGAAATCGAACGTTGAATCGGATTGGAAAGAAGTCATTGAATTGAACCAATTTATCAAAAATTTGACAATAATTGGTTTAGTTGAATCGGTCAAAATTAATAGAGTTATTAATTAAAAAATATGTTATTTTAATATTAGGTGTGTATTATATTTTATATTTTTTAAATTATTTAGAATTAGTTATTATTTTTTACTTGAGAAAGAGTCAAATCAATTTTTAATTACGAGAATATCACCGACCCATTTCCGTCCCTCCGATGCTCCCTTGGCGCTGCCTCCTTCTCCGTCACCCACACCCAATCCGCCTCGCCCCCACCGGTGGACCTGCCCCGCCAGCCTCAACCATCCCCACCACCCCTACCTGTCCCCTACGACCCTGCCCCCCACGGTCGCCGCCACCCACCACTATGGCCGCCCCGACCCCGCCCCACTCCCCTCACCCCCCACCATTGGTGGCCCCACCAATCCCTCGCACCGCCCCCACCCGTCTCGTGCCCCCCCCCTCCCCACACACACCACGTTGTCGGCCTCTTTCTTCCCCCCTCTCCCTTGTTCGCCTCACCCTCACCCGAGTCTGACCACCGTGGGCCACCGCCATGGCCGGCCCCAGCATCCCCAGCCTCGCCACTGACCCCTCGCCCGGTCTCGCATCCCCTCGTGGCGAATCGGCCGATTCTTGCAATGTCGAGAATTAGCTTAAATCGGTTCGAATCGGCCTGAATCGACTGATTTTTTACCCTATTTTTAATCAAAACGACTCGATTTTATTTTGACTCAATTTTTCACGGGGCCAAGCAAAAAATTCGAATCAACACCCGTCTCATTATCAAAGTACGTACGTATCGAACAAGATCACCGATCGTTGTCAAGTCCGCCATTTTCGCCGATGCCATTGTTGTTGTTGCATTGCGTTGGTTCAAATTTTGCAGCGGGGTGGTTTGATCATCAACCTTATCACAATGGGAGATGATATTCATTGCTTCACCCTCAACACTGGCGCGGCGATGCCGGCAGTAGGCCTCGGAACATGGCAGTCTCCCACCGGAGAAGTTGGGGCCGCCGTCGTTGCCGCCGTTAAGGTGATAGTTCCAATGTGTCTTGTTTTGTTGCTTTTGACGGCGAAAATCGCAACAAATGGCCCGTTTTGGTTGGCACTGCTTCTTATTATTTTGTTTTACGTTTACGTTTTTTTTTGGCTTATTTGGTTTATATATATATATATATATATATATATATATATATGTACGTATATAATTTGAAGGGGATGTGATCATGAATCCATGATCAGTATCTTTCATCTTATATATTTTTTTGAGACGTTGGGGCATAGGATTTTGTGTTGCGTTGGTTAATAAACGTTACAGAACCATGTCCAAACTCAGAGGCACAATCAATCCTTAGATCATTTTCCTTTAATTATGCTGGTGAAAGTTTAGGATCATGTATGATGATTGTGGTTGATTTAGTTTTCTTTTCTTTCTTTTTTTCGATTAAGTCTAATTTCGAAAGTGAAAATAACTAGAGGATCACTTTCCTTTATTTATATTGGTGAAAGTTTAGGATCATATATATGATAGCTGTTGATATAGAAATTGAAAATAACTAAAGATTTCATTGAGACATTGGAAATAACTAAAGATTTCAATTACATGTTTAGTTTTCTTCTTTTTTATTTCAGGATCAAGCCTAATTTAGAAATTGAAAATAATTAAAGATTTCATTATGAATTTAGCAGCGCTCTCATAGGGTTTTTTTTCCCCAATTTAGCATTTGTTTTTCAAACTCCGCATTTAATTTTATGTTATGAAAATGTAATGTTATGTTATGAAAATTTATGGGGTACCAATCATACACATGCTATATCATTTCATATGTGAGCAAATAAAACGAATAAATAAGATACATAAGACCGTAATTTTCATGTTGGCTGTGGTGAGAACGAGAATGTTGAGCTAGAAAATATAATTATTTGCAGGCAGGGTACAGGCACATCGATTGTGCACGCGTATATGGCAATGAAAAGGAGGTAACTACATTATTTCTCTCCATTGTATTTATCCTGCAAATGTTTCATTTCTTTTACTCTGTTCATTCATGCTTACTCTTCCAATATTCTTTCTTTCTCCATTAGGTAGGTAATGCTTTGAAAAAGCTGTTTGAAGAGGGTATAGTGAGGCGTGAAGACTTGTTTATCACTTCCAAACTCTGGTTTGTTTTACTTGTCGTTATATTTATAACTTGAAATGCTGTTATTGATGCTTGGGTGTTTTTGGTCGTAGAAAAATATTGTATGATGACATTTATGTATTTGGATATTGTAATTGTTTCAGGTGTAGCGATCATGATCCTGAGGATGTGCCTGAGGCCATGAACAAGACTTTAGAAGAGCTGCAGCTTGATTATATCGACCTCTACCTTGTAAGCTAATTAATTTCTCGGGATCCAATACGTCACTCTTTCAATGCGGAGGACTAAAAATGTGAAATGAGTAGCTGTTTAATTTGTAGATGAAAATCAATATATAACCTATATTACTTCTGATGTAGTTGTAGTTCGGTTATAAAGATACTATTAATGTTTTCTATGACTTGGGGGAGTTAAATCAAATTAATCGTAGAATCTTGAATCTTAGTTCAAGTTTGACTCATTATGTCAGAGAATCGACTCAAGGTGTTTTTGAAGTTACATTAATGGATTTTGAAACAATATGCTTCTAAGGCGTTGATGCGTTTTATTGTATGGAAGTATCTCCTTGCATACTTCTTGTTAGCATTCCCAAAGGACTAACCATGCATGGCCAGATGTTTTTACTCGACAAGATTAATTATATGTTTTTCTATTGTATAATTGGCATGAAAATTTTGGTTAAATATGATGTGTCTGCAGATTCATTGGCCATTTAGGACTAAAAGCATCGGCTGGCTTTAAACCTGAGAACTTCTTGCCACTGGACATACCCGGTACATGGAAGGCCATGGAGAAGCTTTATGATTCTGGAAAATCTAAGGCAATTGGAGTCAGCAATTTTTCAACAAAGAAGTTGGATGATCTGATTAATATTGCTCGAGTTACCCCTGCTGTCAACCAGGTTGAGTGCCATCTTGGTTGGCAGCAGGCTAAGCTCAGGGAGTTCTGTCAATCAAAAGGAGTCCACTTAACCGTAATCTTGTCATTTCAACTGCAGCTCAAGCATTTTTTCAGTCCACTGTTTCTGGAAACTATGTGAGTGATGAGAAATAATGTCATATTGCAGGCTTACTCTCCCTTGGGTTCTCCTGGGACTAAATGGATCGAAAGTGATGTGTTGCAAAACCCAGTTTTAATGACAGCAGCAGAGAAGCTGGGTAAAACTCCTGGACAGGTTGCTTTACGCTGGGGTCTGCAAATGGGGCAGACTGTGCTTCCCAAAAGCACCAAGGATCACAGGATCAAGGAAAACTTTGATGTGTTTGGATGGTCAATTCCTGATGACATAATGGCCAAGTTTTCTGAGATTGCACAGGCTAGTATACTATTTTTTGTCTTTTATTTGCCTCAACTAAGAAGTCTTCTTTGAAAAAAGGATCTTATTTTAGGATCTAGCTAATGATAAATGACAAATTTGATATTATTAGGACATAAGCATTGATAGAGTAGCGTACCTTATCAAAGACTGTATGCAAAGATTTTTCATTGGGCTTATATTTGGTTATTTTACAGCAACCCGCTTGTTTTAGTTTACAAATAAGTGAGGTTAATGGGAAGTTATTATACATTGTTACTGGTCGATTCATAGCAAGACATATTTAGTACATTTGAGAAATAGAATGAATTTTTACTGTCTAATATTTGTCAAGAATGAATTTTACTGTCTAATATTTGTCAAGAAAATGCATTGTGGAAAGGATTAGATGCTCCATATTAATGACATTGACAGTTTGTATGCAATGCAGAAGAGGCTACTTCGAGGCCAATTTGCCGTTCATGAAACTCTGAGCCCTTACAAAAGCGTGGAAGAGCTTTGGGATGGTGAAATCTGAGCTGGTGGAAATTTGATTTGCAAGTTTCAAGGAGCTATAGTTGTTTGCCTTTTTACATCAGTCTTAAATGGTTTCATATGTAGCTAGCACTTTGGTAAATAACCACTTTCTTTGGTAGATTGAAAAAATTATCTGTTTTGATGAAGAATAATAATACCATATCAGAACAGATTTAGCATTATTCCGAGATCCCAACATGGGATTAGGTTTTAGAAAGGAGGTTTTTTTCTAAACCACTACATTCTAGTTGCCGGGGCTACTTTAGACAACTTGGTTGATTTGCATATATAAATCCTTAACAAATTTAGACCTTCAAAGATTGCCAGGTAACGGGTTTCATGATATGGGACCGCGTGGACGAAATGATGTGAATCCTTTGCAGGTGGTAATCTTCACAATGTGATCGTATAAACAAGAAAGACCTCCAGATTAGGATTAAGATTATAGATATATTTTTATTTTTATTTTTATTTTAGGGTAACAGAGAAGATTTCATTGGCATTATTGTACTGTGATTAAATATGTAGCATATACGATAATGCTAATAAGAACAAGATTATGATTCTATTAGATTACTATTGGGTACACCAATACCAAATGAAATGATCTAGATTTCAAATCTGCATGATTGCGATTAAGATTATCAATATATTCTTGAAAATTAGAAAATATTCTTATGAAGGGTAGAAATAATTAGGATAAGGATACAAACATACTACAAGGTGGGTGGCAGTGGGTGGCCAGAAAGGAAAAGGAAAACGGTAAGAGAGGGGGAAGGAAGGGAAGTAGTGGTGAGGCGGCGATGGCACTGGCCAATGGTGGGGTGGCTCGGTAAAATAGGGGAAAAGGAAATAGGTTTAGGTGTCGGGGTAGTTTCGTAATAAAAATTTGACTCGCTCTCGACTTGTGTTAATATTATGAAATACATCCTAAAAAATATTTAAAAAATACAGTAAAATGTCATCAAATAAAATAATCGATTTTTAAGTCAAATAACATTCTCTAAACTTAATAATCCACCAAAAACTAATAAATAACGCACCCTAACACAGTAAACGGCCTAAAACTAATTTTACAATCCACTATATAAAAATAATAATAAACTAGCATACTTGGGTATACATGACCCTCATAGCTCTTACACTAAGCCCAACCTTGACTCAACGTATGAGCTATAAGGTCATGTGTACCTAAATACATGATGATAACGTCATAAATACAATAAAAAAATAAATTATTAGAATATATAAGAGTATGCTAATTTTTTTTTATACAGTAGATCGAAGAATTAGTTTTAGGTTATTTTCCTTATTTTGATGCATTATTTATTAATTTTGAGTGGGTTATTAAGTTTAGAACATGTTATTCAAGTTAGAACTCGATTATTTTATTTTATGATATTTTAATGTATTTTTTAATATTTTTTGGGATGTATTTCGTAATATTGACACGAGTCAGGAGTGAGTCAAGTTTTTATTACAAAATTACCATCGTTTCATTTTTCTTCACCAACCTATTTTCTCTCCAACCGGCCGATGACTCTGTTTTGCTACACCACCACCACCGACAACCTTACTACCGCCATCACCTGCACCACCGTCGGCCAATGCGGCGATCGCCTTTCACTTCCTTTCCCCTCTTTTTCTTTCCCTTACCCTGTTCGCCGCCCTTCCTGCTCTGTTTCGTGGAGTGCTCATAGCTGGTCGCCTCGATGTTGTCGTCTTGTCGTCGACCCTCCCTCATCGTCGTCAACCTCCATCCAACTTGAAGTGCCGCTCGGGGACAAGAAAGCCGCCACCTTTTCTCGTATTGCATTGCAAGTTGCTCACGCCACCACCGGCAATCGTCGGTCACCATCAGGGACCATCCTGCCCCCTTTCCCAACTCTTCCCCAAGCCTGGACGGCACGTGCCATAGCGACCATGGGTGACCCAGGGGTAGGGAGGGATTTAATTTTCAGCCATTGGATTCAATCCAACGGTTGAAAATAAACATACAACACAACCAGTATAGATTTATTTTTCCCATATATATATAGCTACCATGCGCTGCATCAAAATGCAGCGCATTGGCAGCGTTTTTATTCTGGGCCGTTGGATGAAAATCCAACGGCCCAGATCTGTTTTCATTTTTCACTCCTCCCCCATTTCTCCTGTGTCCGCCTCCTTCCTATCGCCGCCGGATTCCGCCGCCCCCCCCCGGCCCCGCCCTGCCCCGCCCCTCGCCCCGCTGGCCCTGGCCCTGGCGACATCCGCAGCATCGGTCCCCGAACGCCTAGCCCACAGCTCGCGGTGCCCCACCCTGGGCCGCCACCTTCTGCCCCTGCCCCCGCCAGCGGCCGCAGGCCGCCCCCCCCGCCTGCGCAGCTGGCGGTGGGCTGGCGCGGCAAAATAGAAGGGGGATATAAATAGGGAGGTAGTTCAGGTAATAAAATTTTGACTCGATCCCTACTCGAGTAAGTTTTATTACGAAATAAATATTAAAATGAAATATCGTGTGAGCGATATACAATGCGCTGCAAAACTTAACTCGAGTCGGGATCGGTCAAGTTTTTATTAAGAAATAAATTTTAAAAAATAAAATAATTTCATAAAAAACTTGACTCAATCTCGACTCGTATCAAGTTCATATTATAAAATAATTTTTTTAAAAACTTAATTCGATCGCCAAATAAATTTATTACAAAATAAATTTAAAAAGATAAAATAATTTCATAATAAAACTTAATTAGATCTCACTCGAGTCAATAATATGAAATAAATTTAAAATATATAAAATAATTTTGTAATAAAAACCTGACTCGATCATGTGCGGGACCGAGTCAAGTTTTTATTACAAAATAAATTTATTACCGAATAAATTTTTATTACAAAAATAAATTTTAAAAAATAAAATAATTCCGTAATAAATTATTTTAACCTCGAGTCGGGAACGAATAAAGTTTTTATTAAGAAATTATTTTATTTAATTTTTTTTGTCTGCCGCCTCAGGGCTGGATGGGCCTCCTCAGAAATACATGGCGCTTGTCTCATGTGGAGCCAATAAAATTTTTATTACAAAATTATTTTATTTTTAAAATTTATTTCTTAATATTGACTCAATCTTGTGGAGGATCGAGTCAAGTTTTATTACTAAAATTATTTTATTTTATTTTTAAATTAATTTCATAATATTGACTCGATCCCATACCAAATCGAGTCAAGTTTTTATTATAAAAATTTATTTTTCAAATTTATTTTGTAATCGGGCAAGAGAGGTCAGGGGCTGCAGAGGCGAGGCTGCGGGCCTGGTCGGTGGAGGGCATGGGGCAGCGGGTGTGGGGGACGGGGCAGGGTGTGGGTGGTGGCAGGAGGCGATCGGCAAGCGACAGCGTCGACCGGGAGCTATTCAAAATTTTATTTTATGTTATTTTATTTTAAAATTTTATTTCATAAAATTAACTCGATTAAGGAGCGAGTCAAGTTTTTATTTTATTATATTTATTTTTAAAATTTATTTCGTAAATTTGACTCAAGTCGAGAACGAGTCAAATTTTTATTACGAAATTGCCGTCGCTCCTCTGTTCCCTCGTCGCGCCATCGCCGGCGGTGATGCAATGACGGCAGCGTGGAGGTGGCCAGGGCAGCAGACGGCGGGGAGGAACTCGGTTGACCGGCGGGCGGCGGCGGGGGTGGGGCGAAACGGGCGGCCTGGGAGGGTGGCGGAAACAAGCAGGGGCGAAACAGGCGGCGGGGGTGGGGCGAAACAGGCGGCGGGGGGGCGGGGAACCGGGCGGGGCTGAGGGAACACGGGGCAGGTGGGGGGGGAGGGCTGCGGGCAGGGGTCGGGCGAGGGCGAGGCGGCCGAAGGGCGGTGGCGGGGGCAGGGGAAACAGGGAACGCCGGGGGAAGGCTGCGGGCGGGGGCGCGGCGGCCGACGGGGCGGGGGGAACCAAGGCAGGTGGGGGGAGGGCTGCGGGCGGAGGCGGGACGGGGCCAGGGCCGGCGGGGGCGGGGCGGCGTGAACAGGGGGAGGGGAGAAGATTAAAAAAATTTATATCCGGGCCGTTGGATTTTCATCCAACGGCCCAGATTTGTTACGCGCAGTGCGCTGCATTTTCATGCAGCGCACTGTAGCACGCCTATATATATATATATATATATATATATATATATATATATATATATATATATATATATATATATACATATATGAGATGTGTTGTTGTGTGCTGCATGAAAATGGAGAGCATCAGTAGCGCATAAAATCTGGGCCGCCTATCCAGATCCGGCGGCCCATCCTCCTCAGCGCCCTACCCCCGACTGGGCACCCCACCGCCGGCGTGAGCACCCTGGCACCCCACCCACGGCCCACCTATCCGCCCACATCCAGATCTAGCACCCCACCCGCCACAGCCCGTGGCCCACCGCCGCCGGCCACAACCCACTCGCCAGTAGCGCATAAAATCTAGGCCGCCTATCCAAATCCGGCGGCCCATCCTCCTCGGCGCCCTCCCCCCGGCTGAGCACCCCACCGCCGGCGTGAGCACCCTAGCACTCCACCCGCGGCCCACCGGCCGGCCACATCCAGATCTAGCACCCCACCCGCCACAGCCCGTGGCCCACCGCCGCCGACACAACCCACTAGCCACTACCCCCAGCCTGCGGCCTGGGCCATCGCCTACCCGCCCACAGCCCACCTACCCCTGCCCATGGCCCACCCGTCCACTCGCCACTACCCACCGCCGCGGCCACCATGTCACCACCCCCTACCACCGCCCGGGCCCTCCACCACCGCTGGCCGGCCACCCCACCACTGCCGCAGCCCCCACCACCACTTGCGGCCACCACACCACCGCCCCCGCCATCACACAAGCCTCCACCACCGCCGGCCGACTGTCACAAGTCTGGTCTACCCTAGAGGAACCCCGTGACACCGGCCACCCCGCCACCGCCCACAGCCACCACGCCACCGGCCCTGCCTGTTCCAACTCGACTAAATAAAAACTTGACTCGGTATCAACTCGAGTCAAGTTAATAAAAAATGACTCGGTCTCGACTCAAGTAAAGTAAATAAATAATTGACTCCGTTTCGACTCAACTTAACAAAAATTAACCCGATATCGACTCGAGTCAAGTTAATAAAAAAATGACTCGGTCTCGATTGTAGTTAATATTCTTATAATATTTAAATAAATCAGAAACAAGACATAGGAGATCCGTCTTATATAACTTTCTTGTATATGATGAATACAAATACAAACTTACAAGTTACAAAAGTGTGAAATTTGATTAAAGCAAATAACAATTCATGGTAACAAGTTATAAATTCGGAGTTATCATAGTCGTTTTGCATCACTGCTTTGACATTCGCCATCATTGCACTGATGCCCCTGAATAGACTCCATGACTCCACTTTCAGATGGAACAATTTGTTGCCTATATATTTAAAAACAAAACATGGAAAATAATCACAAAAAATATATATAACAAACATCAAAAGAAGGGTTTATTAAGCGACATTACCGTGATACAATTGCAGGGCAAGTGCGTTTATCATGCCCAACTCCCCATTGATTACAACCATGCATAGCCTATCTTTTCCCAAATGGTCCACTGCAAGTTCTTTACTACTCTTCCATCTTTTACCACTTCCTTTTGTCTTTGATTGTGCAAGTTGATGGACTTGTATTCTATGATGTAGTTGTATTCCATGATGCCAATCATCTACCACATCTTCTACCAATTTTTCTATCTCAACAATTTTTGCTTGGCGAGTTCAAACTTTTCAGATGACGAATATGCCTTTTTGGCCCATCGATTAAATATACAGTGTAATTCTCCCCAATTTGAGAATAACATTTTGTGACAATCACCATGAAGTTCCACTCCCTCACCATCAAAAACAACGTCCTTTGCTATGTCAATTGTCCATCTCTTCATGATATACATTTCAGGAAAAATATCCCCCTCATTCAATCTAAGTACACAGAGCAAATGTCTACATGAAAAACCTTCACTTATTAAAAGTTGACAACTACGTGTGCATCTCCTATTAGCTCCTTTGTAAGTAACACGTGCAATCAAGTCTTTATTATTTCTACAACCAAGTCTTTATTAGTTGTACAACATATTACATCATACTGTTCAACATCCTCCCCATCTAATTTCTTATGAGATGAGCAACAAACCATACTATATTGTAGTTCTTCTTGAAACTTATAAAACACTTTTCGAGTATAAACCTTTGCCATCATACATTCTATATTGAATGGGGACCAATTTAGGGCTTTCATATGAATTTTCATATGCTTCTTTTGCCTCGTTCAATCTCTGTCTTTTGATAGCTCTCTCATATCTATGTATAAACTCAATGAGGCTATTTTTTTTCACATACCTTGAGTAAAATGAGTTTTGAGATTCACTTCGTTGTAAACTCCTCAGACCAGCTAAAAATATGCTTTTACTATAAACAAACACCCAAGCATGACGAACTACATATATGGATTTCAACCACTCATTTTCCTCCATGCAATTGTCTTTCATTAGTTCACTCCATTGTGATTCAAAGACTTCTTCGTTTTCCTCACCATAAATTAAACTATGGAATGACTCATAAAACTCCTTCCTGTGAGCAATTACACCTAATTTTTCAGTCTCCTTCTTAAGGATATGCCAAATGCAAAGACGATGATATGTTGAAAGAAATATTAATTTAATTACTTTATCCATTGCAGGATCTTGGTCAGTAACAATTGCCCTGGGATGCCTTCCATCCATGCATTTTAAAAATATTTCAAAAACCCACACAAACGATTCTGTCTTCTCATTACACAAAAATGCACATCCAAATGTAATTGTTTGCCTGTGATGGTTTACGCCTGTGAATGGGGCAAAAACAAGTGCATATTTATTTGTATTATATGTTGTATAAAAAATGATCACATCTGAGTAAAGCTGATAATTTTTTCTTGCAATTCCATCCGCCCAAAAATAATGCTTTAATCTACCCTCATCATTTACTTCATAGCAATAAAAAAAGGAGTCATTCATCTCTTTCATTTCCTTAAAATGTTCTATCAATAATTAGGCATCAATTTTCTTTATCTTTTTTATATTTTGTCTGCACATTTCTAATATCTTTCTCTATACAACCAATATTTTCTGCCCCACCTGCTTCAATTTCTAGCACAGACATTAGTTGAAAAGTTTTTATGTTAGCCTCTCCGAATTGGTCAATCAAATTTCGGTGCACACTCGTAACATGCGTATGTGACCTTAGAAATTGAATTTGTGATGGTGTAAGGAGTGCATGACTATGTCCTTCTCCGAAATACATGGCATTCCATGTACTCTCTTTATTCTTAGTTACCCTGATGCTTGCTTGACAACCTTCTCTTATTATAGGATGGTTTTTTTCCCTTTGTCAGGTATTTCTCTTTTTCGCTCATCATCTCTAAAATGTCCTTCTTTAGAACACACGAAGACTTGTGACCATAACTCTTTTGTTCTCTTATGATAATTTGTACTATGTTTATGTATACCAAAACCGGTTATTTTTGAATAACTACTGTATAAGTCGAGTGCATCATCCAAACAATCAAATTGCATTCCAACCTTCGGTTTGAACTCATCTTCTACAATATAATAAATTGTTGTAATATGTTGGCCTATTTCTTTTTCCTCGTATGCTTTATTTTGAAGCTTGTCCATTCTTTAAAAAATATAAAATTTATAAAAACTAAGAATATTTTCAATTAAAATAGATGTAGTAAACATGTTTTAGTTAAGCCAAAGTATTTTTAAAGGCTTAACTCTAACCTGATTCTCGTATTCTAAAAGATATAATTCTGGCGACCTCGACTCCCTGTGACATGAAAATATAAATTTTACGTTAAATATAAATATATGCCACGGAAGCCCATTAAAAAAATTAAATTTAACATTAAAAACTAGCACACTCACGCATGACCGAGTTAATTTTTTAATGACTCGAGTCGGGACCACGGCGGTGGGTGATTGCGGGTGCCACGACTGAGGTTGTCGCAGGTGCGAAAAGGGGGGCCACATGCTAATGGGGGCGCAGGGCGGCGGGGCGGGGCAAGGGGCAGTGGGGGGCAACAAGTGTGGGAAGGGCAGGGGGGGCAGGGTGCCTAGTGTGGTGAGGGCAGGGCGAGAGACGGCGACAGGGGCAGGGGTAGGGCGACAGGTGTGGGGAGGCAAGGGAGGGGGGTGGTAAGGGGCGGGAGATTGCGAGAGGCGGGGCAAGGCTGGGGGCGGCGAGGGGGGGGGGCAAGGGGCCTAGGCCGGCAGGGGCGGGGGTAGGGCAAGGGGCGCCCGCAGCAACGAGGGTGGGGAGGGAAAGGAGGTGGGGCAGGGGCGGGAGAAGCCGGGGACGACGGGTGGGGCTGGGGTAGGGGGCGACAGGTCAGGAAGGGGTCGGTAGCCGGGGGCCAAGATTCGGCAAACGGGGTTTGCGGGAGTGAGGCGAACAAGGGTGGGGATGGGCGAGAGGGAGTGACGGGGGCGGAGACGCGAGAAGGCAGGGCGACAAGCACGGGAAGGCAGGAGACGCGAGAAGGCGAGGGCGGGAAATGGGCGAGGTCGACGACGGCGTGGGGGGGGGGGTGGTCGAGGTGTATTATATATATATATCATGTGAAAAATAAAAGTTTATTACTTGGGGATTTACAAGAACTTGAAAATTAACAAACGGTTTATTTAATAATAAAATTGTACCAGTAGTAATACAAACAAGAGATCAATCGTTATCCATTATTCTTCACTACATATAAAAAGCACTACAACTCAAAACAATTGAATGAGGTGTTTTTGATACCCAGATGACTACTCTCGAATCCACTTCTTCTAAAATGAACTGCCAATGAACAAATAAAAAACTCACTTTTTCTCATGTCATCTAGTAAATAAACCTTACCATTAAATTATTATTTTAAAGGAAGCTCTTTGTGTGTGTAAACAACTCCCCTATCACTGTCTACCACTTGTCCTGTTCCTCTAATAATCCTGTATAACAACAAACAAAATCTGTAAGAATAAACAGACGAGACTAAATTCCATCAGCTTCACCTTCTAGGCCAAACTTTATGTAAAGATCGTAAGAATCTTAACACTTCAAATTCATCTGGGGGAGCCAAGAAACAAGAAAAATGTCTGGGAAGCTGTCTAATGAAGATCACGAGGCAATCGACGTACCCAGTCCAAATTTGGAGTAGAATGGTTTTTTAATTATTATATATATGACCATTTTTCTTTCGTTCTTAAAATTTTGACATCATAAATGCAAGTTGTGCACATACCATCGAGTAGTCAATAGACCTTCAACCCCCACAGGACCTCGGGCATGAATCCGACTTGTACTTATACCAACCTGTGACAAATTCAAGAGAACTTACCATCAGAATGCTGGCATCTTCAACATTATGACAACAAAAAAGCAAACGAGTTTCTCCAATTTACCTCCGCTCCTAGTCCAAACCGAGCACCATCACAAAATCGTGTGCTTGCATTGTGGAAAATAGCAGCACTGACACAATAACCATAGATAAAATAAGTTAGTTGATGGCTCAGGGAAACTACAAATTGAAGCAACACCTTAAAGCACCATAAATGTTACCCACAACAAGAGTTAGAATGAAGAACACAGAGTTCGAATGTAGTTAGAATAGAGTTATATCCCCACCCTGTCAACGGTACCTCTTTTCATGAAAAATGGGGGGGGCGGGGAATTATGGAGAATTGAAACTGACTCCAAGCATTCACAATGCACATCAAAAACTGTATAAAAAAGGGCAACCTGGTGCACAGAACTCCCGCAAGCACAGCGAATACCTTAGAGAGTCCATAACCTTGCCCTGCATTTTGCAAGAGGCCTTGTACATGGAGGCAACACACAACATTTCTTAAATAATAAAAAGAAAAAAACTGCCCCACCTGTCAACTTGGCGAAGAAATATCTCTGCAACTTGAATGTCTTCAGCAACAATGCAATCCGTGTGCCCGCTGATAGATATAAATCAGGGGAAAGTTAGTGCCGTTAAAACATGGAATCAGAAAAAGTATGCAGCTGACAAAGTGAAAAACTGAATGCATAGAAGATGGCATAAATAACAAAAATACCTTCCATGAAGATGTATATGATCAATTGCTGCCTGAACACCATCCACAATTTCAATTGTGCATGCCATTGAATTATATTCATGATGAAGTGATGTGGCAGCTGGAATATCTAATGCAGCACTGGCTCTGGGCCCACCATATAGAGTTACACCTGTGTGACAAAATGCCATTAAACTCTTACCAGAATTTACTCGATTCTAAGAGATAAAACTAACCTTCACTTTCAAGCTCCACAACGAGGTCATTAAGGTCACCACTGTTCACCAGATCCTCATGTACGAGAAGTGTCTCCTGTTGAGAGATCAATCATATGATTCATATCGTATTATCCAAAATATACATCATTTGCACACAAAAGATTTGAGCACATCAAGAAGAGCTGACAAAGAGTTACCACGGCATTACATGCAGCAGGGTAGTCTATTTTGGCATCCAACACTACGCGCTTAACCATTTCCATACCGGCTGACTTGTCAATATATACATGACAGATTCCATCTAGAAAAAGGTAAACCATGCAAATTGAATAATTAGCAAAAGAAAAACGTGTAGGGGGCAAAAGAAATATAGAGAATGACTAGTATGAAGGTCCTCGACATACAGAATGCTGATACATAAAATAAATAGGGTACCCACTAAGATAGATAAAAAAACCTCGAATAATTAGTTTAAAGACTATCAATTTAATATAATATATTTTATTCTTCCATCTTTTTCATTGCTCATTTCCAAAATTTGAAAAGGTGGTCAACCAGAGTGGTGAGTGCTATTATGCTTAAAGTGGATTAAAGGTATGTATATCTCCTATTTAGAGCATGCTCTTTCCATCCACAAGAACCGCATGCAAAGGAACCACTTACGAGGGGCTAAAATTTTTTATTTACAAGATATGATTTACTGGGAACAATCCCAGTTGGCCCTTTCACCAACAGATAATCTTACCTGCATGACCAAGGACAGGAATTTTGGTTGATTCCTTGATCTGAGTAACTAACTTATTGCTGCCTCTCGGTATGACAAGGTCTATAACATCATCAAGCTAAAGAAAAAGAAAGAAAAAATTAGGGCAAGTAAACATGTTAATCACTGCTAGTGAGCAAGATAGTAGCTTGCCTTCAACAAATCAGGAATTTCTTCTCTGGAGGTCACAAGTCCAATAAGCTTTTTACCCACGGAATCAGGGATAGCTTCAGTGATAATCTATAGACCATCAAATTTAATGTCAATACAATGGCTACTAATCATTTAACTTCCACTAATATTGTTTCCAGAAACAAGCCTTATGTAAGATTGCATTTGACCGTGCAGCTTCCTTTCCCCCTTTTAAGAGAAGACCATTGCCACTACGAATTGCTAGTGATGCTATCTGCATAAATATAATCAACTGTAGTTACAGGAAGTTCCCCTTTTGTAGAATAAAATATAGAGTACTGATTATAAGTTGTCTCTTCCAAAGCTGAACATAACATGCTATATACAGTACAGTGAGATTTTGAGTGAACAAAACTATACGGAGGCAAATTTGGAGTTTTCAGTTGTTTCAAATATTACCTGAACCAGTGCATCAGGGCGAGACTCAAAAACAATAAGAAGAACACCTAGAGGACTTGATGTCTTTTCTAGTATAAGTCCATCTGCAATCTGGAACATACATCGCATGTTGAGGAAGGCAGTGAGCAAAATATGAAAACTAAGTGAAAAGTGAAAAGATTATATAACATGAGCATAATTTAAGCATTCTAAGAAAGAAGTTTCTGGTTATGCTTGTACACTAAGACATAAAACAAATTTAGAACTTGTTCACTCTTTTTTATCCCACGTAGAGCATGCTTACATTTGGTTTGAGTAGATACTTTAAAATAGGACCCAAGGGGAAAGTTCACTTACTTCTGTTTTCTTCAGAACACGTCCAATTGGGTCCTCCATGTTTGCAAGGATGCGAATGGACTTTGCCAAACTACGGATCTGTAAAGAAATTATCATCATAATCAAATTTTACCGTAAATGCTAACTTTTAATCGACTAACTTTGTGTCACATTATATCTTAAATATCAATGGGGAATCCCATTTCTCCTTTTCTTTTTCTTTCATAAGCCACATATTTAGCTCATAGAAATTTGTCTTCCTATAGCTTCCAACCAACAAATATGGGCTTCCAAAGGAAAAGGTGAAAATTTACATATAAAGTACTTGAGATGAAAGGTTTGGTGGTTCTTAAGAAGTAATAATTATAGACAAATTCAGAAAGAGATTACATAAATTGCAGGAGTTGTCTCTTGAAGACAGTAATACAAGTTACATTAAACCAAAAATTCAAAATTACAACCAATGACCAAAAATATTTGAGGAAACTTGCCTTCCCAAACTTGAGCATTAATCTGGATATTAATGGTTTCTCATAGCCAGATTGTTGGACAGTAGCAACATCAGCTTCATTTTCCTCCTTGATCAAATTTTCATTTGCTTCCAAAGCGTCAGCAATATTAAGCAAAATTTGTCTTCGATCTTCAGAAGATAGAACCTGTGAAGAGGAATAAGCACAAAAAAACGTACCACTACAAGTCGGTGACAACAATTTGAATCTTCTGCAGAATTAGGAGAAGGAAAATGAGTGTGAAACACAATAATGTGACATCACCTGAAGTCGCCTAGAGCAATCCCTTGCAGCAACTGCCATTTTACGTGCATTTACTTGTTTGTGTGAAGCCCATAAGTGTGCATCTTTGTGGAAAAGTGTACCAATACGTTCTCCTCCAATTACTTTAATAATGTTGTCAGGAATGAATCCACTAACATGTACAGAAAGAATTTGGTTAGAAGCTCCCGACTAGTGCATTAGTAAAAAACTTACCTATGTCAATTCCTCAACTAAGCTACAAATTTAAAATTTTTATTTAATTGCAAATGCAGATCTTTCAATTTCAAAATTTCCTGCTTGCTTCACAGGTTTAAGATTATTTATAGTGGAGAGGGAGCCTAAGTGCCAATTAGTTGTTACCTCTAGATTCCAATCAACCTCTTGCTAGTATTTTGTGTGATTTAATTTGGAGCTAAGTCTACCTTAAAATTGCGGGGGGAGGGGAGGGGGGGGGGAGTTTGACAAGAGATAAACCATCCACCTGGCAATAACAACAGGAACTCCTGCATCAGCTGCATGGACAGCAGCCTTAACTTTAGCAGTCATACCTCCTCTTCCCACCCTGGATTTGTCACCAAATGTGATCTCTCCCTGATGTTTCTCTTTTATGTATGTGTAGATAAGCTTAGACCGAGGATCACTTGGAGGTCCACTATAGAGCCCCTCAACATCACTCAACAAAATAAGAAGATCTGCTTTCAATTCCAGAGCTAATAGTCCTGCCAGGCTATCATTATCCCAGAAAATACCAAAAGCATCCTAAAAAAATATAGTTCATGATTAAAATCCACATTGATCAAACAGAGATACTCTCATTAGAGGCAAGTCTAGTTTAAAAAATAAATAAACTCACCTCATATGGCGCTCTTCTGGTGCTGACTGCATCATTCTCATTAAAAACAGGGATGACTCGTAGTGCTAACAATGAATTTACAGTTTCAGAAAGTTGCCATCTGAAGTGTGGATTCTTAAAATCATGATCGGTCACAAGAAGTTGAGACGACGTCACATCCAACTGCATTAAATGTACACATCCAGTGAGGTTTAGCTACAGTTTGGGAGATGAATTTACTCCATAAACAGCATCATAAGTCGTGAAAACTAGTGTGCAATGAATATTGTTTACAGCCGAACACACAAGTAAAACAGAATAAATAAACAAATGGAATTTGGTATAGAAATCATGGAGAGAGATATATATAGAGGGAAAGAGAGATAACCTGACTAAACAAAGTATCATATAAAGCCATGAGACCACTCTGACCTACAGCAGCACAAGCTTTCCCGTCAAGCTCAACTTGTGGTTTTTGAAGGTCAGCAAAGCTAAAAGATGCCAGAAGATGAAGCATGTGTCAACAGATTGAGCTCTTGCATATTCCACAAAATTAATATACACAAAAACCCATAAATAATCGAGGTTTTATGGCATAATGAATAAATTAAATGACTCCCCTCAGTGAACAAGGTAATGAAAAACATACTAACAATACAATCCAATAATAGATCCAAAGGTTCCCCGTCCTTGAAACTTTCATTCATTACAAACTATTATGGTCAATCCTAATCCCAGAAGCAAACGAACAGCATCAATCATTTTGTGACTAACCTAATAGTATATGTCGTTTTCCACAAAGAGAATGATTTATTACACCGAAAGGGTGTTAAAAAATGCTGCAGAATGGGAATAAGAGTCTTCTTCAATCATTTGCAAAAGCCTCAGTCTCAAAATATATATATATATATCAGACAGCCATTCTACACTAGTTTATGAAACAAAGTAATACACCAAGGTGCTAATACTTTCGGCAATCCATTATGGTAATTATTGCATAAAACAAAAGAACCTGCTGTTGACTAATTTCCGATATCGAAGCCGTTGTCTCCCAGCACCGACAGCACCAGAAGTCACCAAAATGACCTCAAATCCACTAGAATTCAGTTCTTTGACCTACAACAATCCCTTCCCACTTTAAAATACAATCTGTACAGCGTATATATTTATGAAAAATAGTCCACCAAATTTGACAAAACAAATTTATACAAAAATGGCAAAGGAATGCATCTTTAACAACAAGCTGGATTACCTGCTCACATAGTCCACCAAGCCTACCAAGTGCCAGCTTTCCATCGCCTCTCGTAACAACTGCTGTCCCAACCTGTAAAAAATTAAAGCAGAAAGGAATAAGCGAGGAAATGAACAGCCCCTTATGAAGAAAGCTCCCATTGCAGATCGATAAAGTCAAAACAAAAATTCGATAATCTGTCATATAAAAATCATGGTTAACCAATATTTTCTATTACTGCAAAGATTCATTAATTAAGCCCAGTATCCATCACGATCCATTCATCAAAAATAAGACAAGATCAAACACCAAACATCCTCTAATTGGATTCAATATCATTCATAACCCATACATCTAAAGCAATTCAGTAAACAAAGATCGAATTACATGCAACGAAATTTATAGAAAGTGGAGCATTAATGCAAATTCACCAACTAGCACGGGCATCAGGAGACCCAAAGAACTCGACCTTAAGCTAATGTACCCCAGTTAAACAAGTCCGTCCTTTTTTTGGTCACAGATCAAAAGCAATAGAGTTAACCACAAATCAAAATGCATGCAACGAAATTTATAGAAGTGTAGAATTTAATGCAAATTCAACTACATCGGGAGACCCAAAGAACTCGACTTTGAATTAAAAAAATTCTTTTCCCCCAATACTTCAAGCATTCTCCAGTCAGTCTCAAAATCCATTAAAAGCAATACACTCAAACACAGATCAAATTATATGAACGGAAACTAACAAAAGAGGCGAACTCAATGCGAATTCAACGACCAGAGGCATGAAGAGGCCCAAAGAACTCGACTTTAAAGCTAATTCACCCATGTTAATGGCATCTTGCAATCGTAATATTTCAAACATTCTCTAAGGCTCCATGTGACTCCATATCCATCAAACCATACATCAATTGGACGAGAAAATGGAGCACGCCTCAATTAGGATAAGAGAGAAGAGAGGTCGGACCTTGATAACGACGCGTTTGGCGTCCTTGATGAAAGCCCGGTTGGGGACGTCTGCCATGGCCATGGCATCTGACAAAAGGTGAGGCGGGGGAAATGGCAAGAACTTGGATGCTCCTCAGATACACATGGATGACGTATTTATACATCTGTCATTCTTTTTAGTTTTTTGTACCAAATATTATAATTTTCCCATGTTTACTGTTTATCTCATAATTGGATCTGATCAAATCTTAACAACTACTTTGGTGCCTGGTCCGGATATATTGTGGGCTGGGTGGATTATACTTAATTTTAATTATCGCACCCACCATATCCGATAGATTGGTATGGTTCAGTTTAAACTTTTAAGAATTCACATCCTTTTAATTTATGCTTGTTTTTTTAGTACAATTTTTTTGTATGTTAATCAATATTTAATAAAACACGAAGAATAAGAAGGGGAACGCTTCGTGTTCCATCTTTGGTTGCTTTGTCCGGTCTGCCCGGCAAAACCGCTTTAGTTAGAGTTAAAGCAAGCATGTCGAGCCGGGGAAAAATATAATGGGCCGTAGAAGGAGAAACAGCGCGCAAAAGCACACTCCCTTTGCCTTGATTACAAAGCCAAGGCTAAAAAAGACCTCCTACATGCACGGGAACCAAAACAAAAGAAGGAAGGAGATAGGGTCCATTTGCACGTCCACTATTTTGATATTCATCTCTTGAATATAATGAAAATAAAATTATAATTTTAAAATCATAAAATAAAAAAATTTAGATATAATATAGATAGTAGTCCGGTCGTACCCAAACAATAATATTCCAAAGGGAAATAAATGCACCTAAGATCAAATATTTTGAGCAGAACCGCACGTGCAAGTTTCCCGGCATACAACTCAAGTGGCGAGGGCCCTTCGCGCTTGGTGAACGCTTCATAAACATGGTTGCATAAATCGGAATCGGAATCGGAATCGGAATCGGTTTTCCCGTGAATCGGAATCGGAATCGGAATCGGTCTGAATCGGCCAGGAATCGGTTCAGTTGAATCGGTTCAAATCGGTCATATACAAAAATTTGCCAACTCAATACAGAAATACCTGAAATACATAATTATATAATTTCTCAACATAAATATACAAATTCAAATATTTATACAACAATCACAAAGGTATATAAGCACATCACAATTTGCACATCACGATTTGCACATAGCACATACTCGCACATCATAATTTACCGCACACATAAAATTTCAATTTAGACATCACAATTTCCTATTCATATTAATCAAAATTTCAATTTAGACATCACAATTTCCACTTCATATTAATCAATTAGAACATTATAGATAAATTTCAATTTCCACTTCACATCGTAATATTCAATTTCAATAAAAAAAATCTAAATTTACCCAAATTTTCGGTCGGAGTCGCGGCGGAGGGCGGAGCTAGTGGTCGGAATCGGGCGGCGGTGGCGTGGCCGGATGGAGCTGATGTCGGACGACGGTGGTGTGGTCGGAAGGTCGGGCGGAGGGTCGGACGGCGGAATCGCGGCGGCAGCGCGGCGGAATCGCGGCGGAAGCGTCGGACGGCGGAAGGATAATCACTGTCGGGCGGAGCGTCGGACGTCGGTGGGGTGGTCGGACGGTCGGGCGGAGGGTCGGACGGTCGGGCGGAGGGTCAAAAGGCAGAGTCATGGCGGAATGGCGGCGGAAGCGCGGCCGAATCGCGGCGCTTGCGTCGGCCGGCGGAAGCCGACTTCGGGCGGCAGTCGCAGCGTCTGCAGCGGAGGGCGGAGCTGAGGTCGGAGTCGGGCGGCGGTGACGTGGTCGGACGGAGGACGACGGAGGGACGACGGCGCAAGCACGGCGGAGCGAAGCGGCGGCGGAATCGGGGGTGGTGATTTAGGTTTTTAAATCCAAATTATCATTTTACCCATGCTTAATTAATTTAATAAAAATTATACCTAGGGTATTTTAGTAATTTCCTAAAAAAACGATTCCGATTTAAATCGGCCGATTCCGATTCCGAGTTAAATCGGTCGGAATCTGTAAAACCCACGATTCGAGTTATGGTTTTATATTTAGAACCGGTCGTGTCAACCGTTATTTTTTCGAGTTGAGTCAGTTTCAGGACACGTGTACCGAGCCGATGCCAGTCGCGTGTATGAGCTATGAGGGTCATGCGTACCCAAGTATATGATGATAACGTCATGAACACAGCAGAACATAATGAGTTATCAGATATATGAGAGTATGCCCGTCATTTTTTTTTATATATATAGTGGATCGTAGAATTAGTATTAGGTCGTTTACCGCGTTAGGACGCGTTCGGGCAGTTTGGGTGGGTTGATAGTTCTAGAGCATACCATTATAATTTTTTTGGTGTTGTTTGATTTTACGGGATTTTTCCCAATTTTTATGAATTTTTTAAGGATTTAATACGAGTTAGTTATGATACTTGACTTGAGCCGGAGACGAGTCAAGTATTATTTACGAGTTTGCCACCCATTTTCACCCCGACTTTTTCTTCCCCCGCGCCCAAACCCTCGCCCGCGCCGCCCCTGTTCGCGCGCCACCGCCACCATGGCCGGCGCCGCCGATCGACGCCGCCCAGCCCGGCCACGGCGTCGCCCTACCGCCCCGACCAGGTCCGGCCACCATGTGGCCACCGCGACGCCGGAACGCCTCGCCAATCGCCGCGCTGCGTTGCGTTTCCGTTGGCGATCGCGCCGCCAGTGATCGTCGCCGCCATGATCAGGAGGTTTCCTCAGCACCCTCAGCCCTCCAGCGACCCTCCCCGACCGGCACGGAGGCCATCGCCGCCCTAGCCGGCCGGATCTAGCCACCCATTGTGCCGGAGCTGTTTTATGCATTTTCCGGCGAGCCGCCACCTCCATTGGCTGTGTCGACCTCATAGATGAGTCGGGCTCGTCGAGCCGGTTCCGAGGGTACCCAACACGACCCCTTTCTGACCAGTAGACGCCGTAGGCGATGGTTGCCGGAAAACCATCGAAAGTCGCCGGAAAACCGCCAGTAGCTGCCAGAAAACCGCCGGAAAATCGGAATTTCTGGAATTCGACAGAATTCACCGGATCTTCCGCGGGGCTCGCCCAGTGGAGCCCGATCGAGCTTCGGACGCCGATGAGCGCCGAATTTGAGCTCCGAGACGCGCGGCAGAACCCTAGCCGTCGCCGATCGCCGACGACGTGAGGTATAATTACCTCCAATCGATTTATTTAAAATTGATGATGAGTGCTAGCACAACATGCTAGGATTGATTTATTGTAGGATTGATTTATTGATGTGATTGATAGTGATAAGTTACATGAGGTGATTAATGACTAATTAGGGATGAAATGATAAGTTGTATGATGAGATTAAGGGAGAATGAATAATAAGTAATCTAATGAGGTAGATCGAGTTGAGCATGCTAATCGAGTAATGTAACTTAGGAAAATATAATAAAATTAGTATGAATAGGATGAGCTAGGATTAATTAGTTTTATGATTTTCTGATTGTTATGTTGATGGATGTTTGCATTGTGATTGTGATGTTATTGAGTTTGATGCATCATTTAGTTAGCGGGCGTTAGTGTTTAGTTTTGATGTGTAGGTACGGAGTAGGAGTTCGCCGCCTAGGCGCGATGACGCGCTTGGAGCTTCTACCAGGTCCGTTTAGGACTCGTCTGTTTTAATCTTTTCTATTGTATGTTTGATTTATTGTCTGCAGGACGGGTTAAGTGGCGTTTTATCGGATCCCACTTAACTCGGGCCATTTAATCGAACATTTTCCGGATTAATAACCCCTCAAGGATGAGATCCCTCGAGGTTGATTTCGAAAATAAGATCCACCAAAAGTTGCCTTCGGGCCTATTATGTAACTCCCTACCTAAGCCTATATATATATAGTTTTCGTGTTTCTGTGAGACGAGAGATGGAGAAATCGACTGCACGTACCATGCAGAGGATGTCGTGACAGTCAAAGCGGGCTCTGGATTAGTGCCAGCGGACTGTTCCATTCCCGAGGGATCCTGACAACTCCGCGTTTGAGTTCCTCACACCCGGAGAACGTGGAGGTTTACGGGTACTGTTTAGTACAGCGCATGTCCAGACTTGTGGTTCAAAGGGTACTAAAGGCGACTGCCTGAGAGTACTCGGCCTTCGTGCTCAAGGCCAGGAGAAATATGGAGGTAAGGAGAGGGCTTAGGATAAAGTTTCACGAGAAGTACTGAAAAAGAAGTGCTGAGAGTAGCACAGTACCAGCAACAGTAAGTTCGGGATGCTACCGGGACTGCAGCCCAGTGGCTCCTCAGTAGTGCCCTTCAGAGTGTTCTTGAAGAAGTATATGTTTTCTTTCAGATGAGAGTTTGCTCTCATAGCCAGTTTGTTATAGTTATTTTATTTTTCGGACCAGTAACGCTTGTTACTGACGTTTTTCTTATATATATGTAGGTGATAAGCACGAGATGGATGAGCCAGCTTGGACGAAGGAGCAATGAGGTCTTGTGCACACACATGTTAGATTTCTGAATGTTTAATATTGTATCATTATGTTATTATTTTGTGAGTGACATGATTAAATGTTTAATGCATGACAATGACATGAAATGAAATGATCAGAGTAGCGCAGCAAAAGTGGGGTTAGGACCCAAAGTTCAGAGAATGATGAATATAGTAGATTAGAAGCTTGTGTGAATGCTATTGTTGCTATGCGTATATATGTTAGAATATACGATTTTGACAGGGTGGCCCCTAATTATATTTTTAGGGGAAATTCTGTCCCTTTCGTTTTAGAATTTTTACTCATTTTGATTGTGATTGTGATGGTGTGAAATTTAATTTGCATGTCATTCATGTAGTACCATGTTAGGATTTTGCGCATTTATTCATTCACGATGGATCGTATCTTCATCTTAAGACGCCGAGATTGGATCCGCATGAGTTAGGTTCGGGTTAGCCGACCTAACCGGGGCCTGTAACATGCCGGTTCGGTTCACGGGCGTGAACCGGATTTGGGGTGTTACAGAATCGGCTGAAACGGGCCGATTCACGACGTCGGCCCCGAAATCGGATCGGCGCGACGCCGATCCGATTTAAATCGGCCGATTCCGCACGGAATCGGCCGATTCGTGCATCCATGTTCATAAAAATCGTATCTAGAATCAAAATCAAACTCGGTATTGCAGCTTCATCTGCATAATTTCTGACAGCACGCCAACCCCACTAACAACAATATTATTGGATTTCCGAGCCATAAGCGAAGGAAGGCATCGGTAGAACCAGTGGATGAAGCGGACCCAACATCGTCAGTTCAATCTTACGAAAACTAAAAGCATTGAGTAGAGAGCCGAGGCAGGGGCGGAGATAAAACCCCCTGCATAAGCTTTAGAGTACGAGTCACGGTAGAGACAAGTGCATTTGATCGAGTTCATTTGAACAAGTTTTCCTGAACCATTCAGGCGGTAAATGGATGGCCCTCCGTCACCATCCAAACAAGTCATCTCATAACCGATTGATGGAAGAGGCATCTTGAAAGTTTTCTTCAAAAATCAAAAGTAAAATTGGGGTTGGAAATAATTTCAAGGATGGAATTCCACAAAATCAAGAAAAATATCGGAGCGACAAAATAACAAAACCATCATCGTTAATCAACAAGGAATAAACAAACATTGCAGAACTAATAGTACAAAACTCAGGTAATCATTGACTTACAAGCATTTACATCGTATCAGATCAATTTTGGAAAAAATGACCACAACAAATTCAAAATTACATTGCAACGCTTACATGCTTGCGGCCCCCGCGTGGTACAGAAACTTTTGCCCATAAATGTCAGGGGAAAAAGTAAACTTTGATGAATATACCAAGGGCAAACTGAAGCACCAATGCACTAATAATGACCATCAGTAAGTCACTCCCCTGAATACAAGATCTCAAATTCAGAGTAACAAAACAAGAAGATGCAGAAGCACTAAGAAGTATAACGACCCAACGGAAGACCTCAACTGGAGCAACCATTAGAACCTGAAAAAGGAATTAGTTAGCCAACTATTTAGTGATATGCTGCCAGGTCATCACATGAGAACAACATAAGAAACATTGTTCAATTCACACAAAACCACATAAAATCAAGGGATTTTTTTTATAGAGATCATATGTTTAATTGAACTGGTTTTTTTGGCTCATGAGTTTCCAATTTGAGTGAGCATGCATTTATCTTCAAGATAATTGCAAATGTTATTGTTCAAACTTCTATTTCATAAGACAGGGGTCCCACAACATAGATCTAATGCATTTTCAGAAAGCTTTATAGCCAAAAAAAAATTCTCTTCCTGTAAAATAAATCATTCCTCTGAAAAATCCTACAGCGGGACAATTGTTTACCAAGCCATATTTTATCATCCCTACAGTTTAACCACATCGCTATTACTATTCTCTAGGTCTTCATATACAACACAAGCAAGATATCAAGATTTCAGACCAGTTAAAATATCAAGACACATTACTTGGTTAAAGGGATCAAGATATTTAACATTGTCATATAGTTTTTGTCAAAGTACATGCCAATCCCATCAAAGATATCAAATCATGTTCCATATAAAACAAAATTTTCCAGCATTTTTTTGAAGAAATGAATATGATAGGGTTGAAGATTGACATATTAAAGATTTATGAAAATAATTACTCACAGTGGCTGGCACAAAGATAAATAGCGAGTATCCCCACATGCACCAGAGACGAATAAGGCTTGCAGTCGAGCCAAAGTATTGAAGCAAAAAGTAAAGTGCAGTAGGAACCAAAATCACATAGCCATATATCGTACATGCTGCCAAATTTATGTAGTTAACATTAAAGTTCCAAATCATGCTCCGATCCACACGTTTGTCCATTAAGTAAGTTGCACAATTTCCAAGTGCAGCAAGCACAAAGATCAATGTTGTTGATATCCACACTGGTCCATACCTTCAAATTAACCTATAACAATCAAGATTGACAAAATAAAAATTTGACCAGACAGATGATTAACTAAGAAACTCACAGATCGGGATTATGATCAATTTTCTCAAAGAAGTCTCCTCTCAGGGGATATAGTGAATATCTTATTCTGTCAACGACAACATTCGTGTCCACATCAAAAAACTGTGTGTAAGATGAGATACTGAACACCCCCTTCCAGCGAGATGCTGCCTGCTCGTCTTGACCTGCAGAATGAAAAAACTTCAACCATATATTAAAGATCCCCATAAGATAGAAAAAATACATCGAATAACACAAAAAAATCAACAACCAACTAATCAATTAGAAGAAAATCCTGAGGGACAGATGGATTTTGAAAAGAAAAAGAAAAGAAAGTAGTAGTAGTAGTAGTAGCAGTAGTAGTAGGAACAGTAGTAGTAGAAGAAGCAGCAGACCAGCCAAAGCAGGATAAAACAATCAATGCTACAATTGTCACTAATAAAAAAACAGATAGAAGTAAAAGGAAATTGGAAGTTTACAATCAACATATTACAAAAAAATTTTAAAAAAAAAGCATCAGAATTTTTACAAAAGGTTCCAGGTGGAATTGCTATAAAAGCTATCTATAAATCTTCCAAGACATTTATGATATCAATCTCTAAATGTCACAGGAGATAGAAAATGTTTCTCATGACTGACCACCCAAAATCAATACTCTTGAAAGAGAAACTATCTACCAAAGCTCATCTTCAAAAAAACAAAGAGCTCCAGCACTGACAGCATCTAAGAGGACTGATATCAAACAAGCGACATCTTTTCATGCATCAATTTATACTGTGTTGAGGACAAAACAAGAAAGAAAACATAAATTCGCACATTCAATGGTCAAGGGGAATAGCAAATGCTCTAAGTGGAAAACACGGTCAGTCTCCAGGTTTCATTAGCACAAGCAAAAGCTAGACAAACAATTGGGTATCATCATACCTTGTGAACTTCCTGCACCCTGCTGCCCAGGTGGAAAAATTTCCAAATTAGCTTCAGGAACTGCACATATGTTAAGCACAGGGTATGAGAAGCAGACAACATTTGACTTGGACAGGACAAAGCCAAGAAATTAGAATATGTACATAACTACTCAGAAAGCATGTTATTAAAGTAGTGAAAGAAGTAAAATCAAGTAAGAAAACTTTCTTGATTGTTAGCACAATTACAAAATAAAAGGATTTTACAATAAAAGAAGTTTAAAACAAGTAAAGAACATAGTCTCATACCTACAAAGCTTACATCCTTCTTCTCCTCCTTTATCACAGCCTATAAGAAAAGGAATCAGAACCAAAAAATATATATCATGCCAAGTAACCACTAACCTCAATAAAAATTAAAAAGAGGTGAAGTATAATTCCCGAACTAAAGTATATACAACTTAATTGCTGTGATTTTCACAACGAAAATTTTCATTTTAATAGCATTTCCATTTTTTCCATTTAGGACTCAACTGCATTACACAAATTCTCACAGGTAAGCCCCAATTTAGGCACTCAAGTACACCTATGATATCTTATTTCACTACTGGCGTAGGAAATTTACAGAAAAATGAATAAAAAAAAACACTAAAATGGACGGCAGAAGCCAGAAAAAGTGACCAACAATAAGTGGGGGCAAAGAGAGGTAGAGAACAAATTATATTCTAAATTACAAAAAAGGGACCACAATAAAATAATTTAGAAATGTATGCTGTATATTAGTGGTAGCTTATATAAAATGTTAATGATGTTGGCTATTGATCGAATTGCTAATTGGAGAGATTTGGAGTCAGTTACAAACTTCACAGGGAAATAAATTATTTGAATCCCCTACTTTCCAACAGCACCCTAGCATTACTTCTGTATCATAGCAATAAATTTCATATTATAAAAAAGAGAGGCCCATTTACTAAATAAAAAATAAGAGATCAATCCCAAACTTTGGACACCCAACAAGATTTTTTTAAAAAAAAAATCTTCACCAGAACAAGAACCAACAATTCATAATTGATTAACTCAAGTTAGAGCCAACATAACATAGCAACCAATTCAAATCCTTATCATTGCAAAGACGGTTACCAATCTAAATCAGTCACCGAACCAAAGACTTGTTACAGAACGATCCAACACTCAAACAACAATCAAAACCGACCAAGTTGATGCATACAACAAGATATATAGCGAGGAACAGCAGCAGGCGAGCAAAATGGCCCACAATGAATGAACCACAAATATATATATATATATATATATATACATACACGAAAATGCTAGGGTATAAATTTTTTGATGTGAACCATGTGAACTTACATCATGAACGTTAAATTTTCAATTTACCGGTCGACTGACGGTGAATAGTTACGGATTGACAGTGGGTGGGCAATTAATGATGTGGATTTCATAAAATACAGACAAATGTGATCTATCGACGAAAAACCAACAACAACAGTTCCGGTTCACAAAGTTCCCATCTAAAAAAGTTCACAGGCTGGTATTTCCATATACATATACATATATATATATATTAAAAATAAAAGAGTACGGGGAAAACACCGCAGGCAACGTACGGGGACGGAGCCGAGGAGGCGACTGGTCGGGAGACTGGAGATGCCGTCGTCCATGGCGGCCGAAGGAAGAGTGAGGCAAAAGGGAAGAGCCGTAAAATAGTAGAGGGAGGAAGGGGCTTCAAGGATTGATGTGGACTCCCCCAAATCTCCCGTCCCTCCAAACGCTTCTTCTCCCTGCAATCATCCTGTTGCAGCAGGGTCTTCTTCATCGTCGCCGCGGTTCTGTGATCAGTATGCGGGTCCAACTACCCGCTACGGAACCGCGATCGAAACGTGTTATCTGACCTCGGCATTAGTTTTTGGGATGCCCACAATATTCCTTTTCATTGTCAACTGTTTATATTCATTTTAAAACAACATAATAACTAATAACTGTACTATATTTTTTTAAAGATCCTGATATACATGAGATAGAAATTACAATAAAAATAATTGTAATAAAAATTATCAAAATAATCACAATAAAAAATTAATTTTAAAATATCTTTAAACTAGTGTATTCTTTAAAGATTTAAAAATAAGCCGAATTAATATTAAAAAGAAATAAAATTTTATCAAATATCTTACTTTTATACTCTAGATATGTAATATATATATACGGTGTATGAGGTATATCTAATCTTAATTTTTTTCGTTCTTTAAATAATGTCAACACAAGTCAAACCTCCTTTTTATTAACATAAAAATATTTCATTAGTCAATATCGAGCTAAATTAAACTGACCGATGATAATTTTCAAGGATATTATTAATAAACCTCAGAAGTTATTTTCATAAAAAATAATAAAATTATCTGTAACTTTTGTAACTATCAATGACTTTACTAAAATAGTATTAGCCAATCAAATTATCCCACCTGAACCATCCAGCGCAGCTAAAGGAAATCTCCAATTCGCAAGCCGTCACAAAGGCAACACTTATATGGCGCATGATTCACATGAAAGTGTTAAAAGCTCACCTGCTCGGAAAGAAAAAGGCCGGACTTTGGTTGATCAAGAGTGCGAACAACAATACTAAGTTCACGGCCGCAGGGGACCATTAGATAGACCACATGGGAGACAACTTTCTTTCCTCCTTGACATGTTATAAAAGCTTAAAAAAACTACTTTTCTAACACCAAGCAGCTGGCTGATTAAACATTCCGATAAAAGCAATTTACCCACAGGAGTGAGACAGTTTCATTTTTTACCTATTTTACCTGCAGGAGTCTTTCATAAGTGTAATGACTCATACACCCTCAATATGTATTTCACCGGTACCGGTGAGTGGGTTAGGAGGCCAACACTCATAATTTAAATAAGTCAGTTTGAACCATAAAAAAAACGAGTAAGCAAACCAATTCATCCCTTTAAGTACTATTTTTGGACTTCACATTACATTCAAGTCCATAGATTTTCAAGATCTTGGCTTTAGCTATCATCGATTTAACTTCCCCATCTCCAGCTTTGGTTCACCGTAGGCGCTCATCGATTCAATGTCTCCATCTCCAGCGGTGTTTTGTCTTTGGCAATGGTGCTTCGATGATGCTTCACCAGTTCATTTCTTGCTCCTATTAAACTCTCCACCTCCGATGATACCTCAACTTCGACTCTCTCTAATTCGACTTCTCCATCTTTAGCGGTGGTGATCCGTGGCTTGGCTTCTTGCGCTCCTACTTTGGCAGTGGTTCAAATCATCAATGACAGTAGTATATGTTAGTTGCAAGGTCAACTTCTGAGGGGCTTCTTTTGAATATGGGCAAGAAGGAAAAGATTGAAGAGAAAAGGCAAAAGTTGTCATAAGCAACCAGGTAATTTATTTATCTTAATTTATCTTTTGCATTTTTGTCACTAGAGTGCGGGCATGTGGGGTGAGACGAGAACTCCAGTCATATGTTGTTGCCTTATGATTGTTGTACTAGGACATCATCATCTTACGCGTGTGCTCCATAAGTGCTATTATAGGCATACTCCTTGCACCCTTCTAAACATTGTTACATGACTTCAACACGTAAGTTATAATGTGTCCATATTTACATCCAGGAAAGTGAGCATCTGACCCATGTAGTGCCAGTCTTTCAGCCAACCAAGCCTCCATTTATGCCTTCTGCTCCTTCATTCTAGTAATTGTTGCATCGTACTCACACACCCTATATGATATAGATGCCTTCCACAAGTTTACACACATATAAACATTGAACTCTTTTTTCAAATTAGCCTCCATATGCTTAATGCAAAATGCATGCTTCGTCAATGGAAGCACATTTTGAACAGCGTCTATAAGACATTTATGTTTGTCAGATAGAATGGTGTGAAAGCAATAATCGTTCTCACTAGTATGCATAAGGATGTGTTTGCGTACAAGGCCCAGGAACCACTGCCAAGCCTCGTGTTTTTCAATCTCCACTATTGTATACCTCTGGCAACATCTTGTTATTAGTGTCAATTGTGTAAGCCGCTAAAAGAACACCGGGATATTTTTAAGGCAAGTGTGTCTCATCGACGATCAGTGTGGACCAACATGTATTTTGAAATGCCCGCAAGCATGCCCCAAACGCCCAAAATCAAGAGTCAAATTCCATTCCACCTGACCTCATATGGTCACATCACAATGCCTATGTACAATAAGCAAACTATCTTTATGCAAATAAAAAATATTGAAGTAAATATTATTATAAATTATAAAAATAACAATGAAAATATATATGTCATCAATAATTTACTTAGTTCAAACATAATGTCATCAATATAATTGAATTTGTTATTATCGTTGATGACAGTATTTGTATACTTATATTGTCATCAATAGTAATTGAAAATATACTTGATAACAACAACTAATCATTGCCTCGACAGGAATTTCTTTCAACATATGCCGGTAGGATCCCGAAAGAAGCATCATGATTGCCTTCTAATCTTTCAACAAGAATTTCTTTAGCCACCCACCATTTTGTATAAATAGGGACCACACCAAAATACTTATTGACATGCAACATAAGGTGATCTGGAGTAATATGTCGGCTATCATCATAAAGTCTTTTTTTATGTGAGCAATTTACTCTATTGTGACCATCGTATGGTCACTTCCCAAAGTGTTCACATACACTCTTTTTCAATTTCCTTTGCAAATATGTCAGCGTTGTTTCACCATAATCTCATCAACAATAACTTCCTTCTCATTTGCATTTCCCTTTGCAAATCCTACTTCCAGCTCTCCTTCCACATTATGTTCTACTACATAAAAAATCATCTTGTATCAAAGGCCAAAAGACATGTATAAATAACATGTAAAGAACAATAAATATTCATCAACAACCTATTTTATACCACAATCTTCATTATTTACCTCTGCAAATGTGATCCTCTAGGGTCACCATTTTCCATATCAACAATGCCTTTATCGTCATTTCTATATTCTCCTATCCTACACCAATGACATAAATATGTTTATCAGAGACACATTTACCTATATTATGTATACATTAATGACGTCAATGCACTACATAATTTTAGATCTTTTCATCACGTGCAAAGTCTCAACCATTATTAGAGGATTATATAACAATAACAGCTACTTCATGTTGGTTTTTGGCCTATAAGAATAATAATTTTTTTTACAAAAACATTAGATTTATGGCACGTTGTATAATTATGCTCAAAATTCCACATTAGGCCTTCTATAACAATCACTTGTCAATTGCCACTGTGAAACATCTGCCTAGGTGTCTATAATAAAGAAATCATTAATGACAAAGTTCATATAATGGATGACATAAATTACAAAATTAATGAGGATTGCATTTATGATCATTTTTTTGTTTAGCTTGGTGAGATATGTTTTTTCCTATTTACTTGTCTTCCCCTATATTTGGGCATTGGCATCCATTACTATTTATGCTGTAAGGAACAATAAAAATTGAAAGTGGAGGAGGAACTCCATCTTGGACACTGACAGAACATGGATCATCATTGAGGAAGAAAAGGTATATTGGACATCAAATTCTATTTTGTCATATATAATGAACTTGAAACAATATTTTTGATAAAAAAATTTGACGAATCTCTTAAAGAAACAACGGGCAAATTAGGCAGCACTCTTTTGGACAACAATACAGAAGACAACAATACAGAAGACAACTCTTTCATACTACTGCTTAATGAGTCATGAGGATTTTCAAAACCACATTTTTGTCTTAGCACCATATAAGCCTTCAAAGTGTCAATCTTTCCCCTCTTTGCAGAGTCAACAATATAGTTAAATATCGCTTGATCATCTATTTGAATCACAACATCCTTCTTGCCCATTAAAAAGATAAAAACGTGGATTCTAATTGATTCCTCATCACTCTAACCACCATACAAACTCTAACAAACCTTAGAAGTCTATTAAATCCTTTTCACACTCAACGAAAGGTGACCTCGTAATCTCCACCTAGATAATGTGCCTCATTCAGACCTCTAAATAAAAACAACTAAAAACAGGAGTGCCAGAACAAATTCATCCATACTCACCTTACAAGTATTCCCTATTCACGACAATATTAATTACCAATAACTACATTCTCAAATTATAATCAAAGCACAATATGCATCAGAAATAAGTAATACTATTGTATTTCTCTTTTATATTTTTATTGTATTTCGCTAACAAGCGCCATCCCTCTTCTTTTTTATACTTACTTCCTCACTCATTAATCCATTAACCACTACATTGATGACCAAAGTAAACACCTTAAATTTAAAACAAATTGAACACAAACATAATAATTAAAACCCAGAATCAATCGGCTGCTAATGGTGAAAGCCATCGTCCTTGTCTGCTGCCCAAAGTCTCTCAATCATCTTCCTATCTTATTGATAAAATCTATTCACTCACCGATGGACGATATAACAACACTCAACCATCCTCAAAGAAACGACGTCGTCCCCGACTTCCCAGGTGTCCGCCGCTGTGCTTCCCACCCACGTGCTTCCCGCCAATGCCCTCCCTATCTAATCACCCAACTTATTTATTTTCTTTAAAAAACAAAAGAAAAAGCCATCCCAACTCTTCCCATTCTATTTCTACCCAAATCAATCCAATACCTATAAAACCAGCACTCTTGTCATTTTCATAGAATTCTCTCACCTTTCACCCCTGTGAGTAAAATATTCAATTGTTCACTGTGGGTAAATTGCTCTTCTGATAATGAACAACCAAAACTTGAAGTGATTGCATGTTTCGCACATGAATATCATGCACTCAATTAAGCCTAGAGTGCAAAATGAAGGGTAAGAATCCACATTGAAAGAAGGTGATCATGAAATTTAGTTTGCACGTTATTATTCACAAGTACCTGTAATTTAGCATGGTTTGAATGCTACAACGGGTAAGATAACATCCCAAGAGAACCCACAACTTTCTGTACTTATCCACCAAACAAATGTAGATCTTTCGCGTTAAAAACATGTTTCTGCAAGTGAACGCGGAGACAGCTTGGTGGTGCCGTGGACAACCATGCTGATTCCAGTAGGTTTTCTTAATCCACCTGCATCCAACATTGCACCTCTGAGATCACTCACATCATTCCAACGACGTTCTGCAGCATAAATATTTGAAAGCAGACCTTGTACGCTGGCTTCTGTGGGTCGATATGCAAAAAGACGATGAGCCACAATTTCAGATAATCTAGAGTTCTCATGAATGCAGCAACCAGAAAGCAATGCACCCCCAAACACCAGAATCTGGAATTATAGGCATGGCCAAGAGTAGATTTTGAGCTCCTTCAAGCTCACCCACTGACACAAGAAGCTTCACCATGTATACGTAATGCTCCATATCTAGAGTCGCGCCATAAACATTCTCCATTCTTTCAAACAACTATTTTCCTTCATTTGCAAGCCTGCCAAGGCAACAAGCACCTAGAAGAGCAGAAAATGTAGATCTGTCAGGTTTAAACCCTTCTGCAACATTTCCTTAAACAATCTGATAGCCTCATTCGCAAGCCCATGGATTCCGAGGCCAGATATAGCAGCATTATAAGCCACCAAATTCTTCTCTGACATATTCCCAAAAACATGGAGGCTTAGTCTGATAAAACCACACTTTCATTGAATGTCTGAAAGCATAAGCATGAACCTCCTTCCCAGGTTCCACAGCTGCTAATTGAGCACAAGCAGCTAAAACACTAGCAAGCAAGACATGATCACGTGTCATCTCACAAACCTCATTCATTTTGGAAAACAACTTCAACGCATTCCCACACTCCCCAAATTGAGAAAAACCAGTTATCAGAGCAGACCACATAACCACATCAGGATGAGCAAATTCACTGAAAACGAGGTGTGCCAAAGCCAGGTCATGAAACCTCGAGTACATGCTCACAAGATCACTAACAACATGAACCACACTACCAATGGCCAGCAAATTCGAGCCACAAATGGAGGAAATCAACGCAACCATGGAATACCCATGTGGCCTCACTCCAAGTTTTCTCATTTGGCCAAAACACTCAAAACATTCAAACCAGCAATTGTCACATCCATAACCAGACAGCATCGCATTCCACAACACCAAGTCTCGCACACGCATTCCATCGAACACCAACCGCACATCACCAACTAGCCCAAGCCTTGAGTACGCGACCACCAGCGCTGCACCGGAGATGGAGCTCCTCCACATCCCACCAACGATCATCATCCCATGCACCAACCTACCCTCCAAAGGTCGAAGCTTTCCGCCTTGGCGCGGAGCAGGCAAGCGAACGTGTACTCGTCCGGCGCCGTCGCCGCTCTAACCATTGACGCGAAGAGAGAAAACGACTGGGCGAACTCGCCCTCCTTCGCATGAGCTTGAATAACGGCGTTCCAGAGGAAGACGCTTCGCTGGGGACAGAGGTCGAAGAGCCGGCGGGCGGAGCGAAGGCGGCCATTGTTGGCGTAGAAGCGAAGGATTCGGGTGGCGGAAAATGGGTTTGTGGAGAGGAGTCTGATGAGCTTGGCGTGCCCTTGCTTGGTACGACACAGTGTTAGGCGTGGCTCAGAGAGCTCCCCCAGCAGCCATGGCGGGACCGATCGCATGCAGGGGAGGGGGTGCAAGCTCACTGTTTTTATAAACTAGATTTGTCAAATCGTTCTATAATTTATAAATGGATTTTTTAGGATATTTTAAATTATAAACTAAATAGTATTTTTTTCTAAAGCAAATAAAAATAAATTGTATTTCATTCCAGTCAGATGAAAAAACCACCGTATCAAATTCTTCAACTGTTTGGTTTAGTTTGTAGGATAAAGTAATGAAAGTTTACCTGAGGAAAAAAAGGGAAATTTTTTTCCTTATGATTTTTCTCTGAGCGTTTATAAATAGGAAAAACGAAAAATTACATTTATATAACATCACCTATTTTCCTCATTTTCTCATTACATTTCTCCAACTCAAAATTTGAGAGGAACCATTCCAAGGAATGGGCTGGTTTTGATAATTTAAATGGCTGCCTGGTTAATCATGCAGATGCTGCTGGTGGCTCATGCAAAGGTGGAGAGGACGTTCTTCTTGATGGTGAACTCATCAACCTTCTATGCGCTGATAGACTGAAAACACATAATGTAGCCTGAATTTATGCATACGATAAAAAACAGGCATAAGTCAATAGAAAAAATAATTTTGCAATTGCATTTCCAAAGCATATAGGCCAAGCTCAAACAAAGTTCCAAGGCCACCAATAGCACCTAAAATGGAAGTATTGGTAATGTGGCACATAGCTAAACATTACCTTCTGAAGCATGCGCTCAAGCCACTCGCTTTCATTCTTCGCATAGTCGGCACCTTTTTCAATATATTTCTTGGCAGTTTTCATATAGATCTGCCCATACATGATAAAAGCAAATGCATTTGGAACTCACAACAGGCTCGGAAAGCAAGCAGACATACAAAAGAAAAGAAGTAACAGTTATATGTTTTGTTAGCTATACCTTGCAGAAGAACCATTGGGCTGCCCCACCTCCTCTTCCATTTAGACAGAATAGATTTGCACTCATCATTTGCAGCACTGACGAATTCCTTGACCAGAGTGCTTAAACTAGCAACAACTCCAGCCTGACAAGGCAAAACGCTTTACTGATTAATTTAAATCACCCACAAAATAATTCACAAAATCATGTGTAAATGACCATTTTTTCTTTACCTCAGAAGTTAGTTGTCCTTTCCCATCACGTCTAGTTCCACACTTCTCGTTTCAAAAAGTTCGCGAAGTCGTCTGAATCGCCCTCCATCATATAGTCTTCACCAGCCTCGTTGTCCTTGGAAAAATTTCAGTGCCCGGTAACCACCGACTTCATGCCTGCAAAGGAACATTTTATCTATTAGAAATGAGTTTTAAAACCATTAAAAAGACGCAGAAGTAAAATGTGTCTCAAATGTATAAGCCAATGAAACTCACAAGTGCTAATAACTCAAACTACTAGATACATTCTGCAATTTTACTACACAGAGAGTGTTCAGAAACATAACTCTTTGGGAAAAAATAACATTAATATCTATTATCCACAGGTTTTTAAATATACTGAGCTTACTTTTCAGCCAGATCCTTGTATTTATCAGCAAAAAGATTGGCAACTACAACATCATCTTCATTTTTGAAAGCTGTGGCTACCTTCTCGTATATCTGGAAGACAAACAGCTAAAGATGTTTAGACACACTTAACACCTTATTGACACTCTCGCAACACCAAAGTTAAAGAACTTCAGTTTTCACAATGGCTGTTTCATACTTACGGAGCAGGATTTTTGCAGTGCCCACACCTAGGGTAGAAATGAAATGCTGATATTAGAATCACACATGGTGCATATCAAATAGAAACTCCACACGATACACATATAAAGCCTCGAAGAACTCCCCATGGTGCATAGAATTCAACAAGAACATCCTTGGTCTGATCCAATACCACATTGTCAAAGTTTTCATCTCTCAGAACAACTACACTAGAAGGAACACTCGCCAACTTCACATTGGTGCCTGCATACAAAAAAAAACAGAATTGCCTAGAGCCTCAGACTCATAAACACAAAATTCAAGATAAGATTCAATATAAGCGAAGTTTATAACACAAGAATTGACTTTGAAGAAATTCCATAGAAAGTGGGCCAAGATTTCAGCAACAAAAAATACAGCAAAAGGACTCAAGCGTTGTTGTTGAAGAAATTTCAACTGTAATGGGCATGAAAGAAGCAACATGCCTAGAAGAATGCCACTGCATACATATATCACATTGTCATAATACTAAATAACTACCACAAGCTTTCTGGTCACTCACAAAGAAAGCCAAACAAGAAAACACAAGCATGAGCAGCATTAACAAACTCAACCAGTGCTTCTGCTGTTCTTGCACCTTCATACGTGCATGACATATTATTAGAAGTCCATGTTTTGCTGGGGCGCCAAAATGAAAAAAAAATTGCATCCAATCAATTTAGTACTTTTTTGGTTCCAAGGAGTTTTTGGGAAACCATTTAATTGTTGGGTATCCTGTAACTCCATTTTTATTGTAAAGGTTCTTCTGGTCATCACGATTGACCTGTAACATCCATTCAAATGCTTAGGAGACAAAAATGGAAGAGAAGAGAAATGTAAATTACTCGCAATTAAAAAACATAAATTTGCTCCCAGCTCAAGATTGTTAATCAGTAAAAACAAGTTTTCATCAGATAATGTGAACCGGAAAATAACATAACTAGGCAACATAACATTGCCTTTGAACTTCCAAAACGGAAGCGTAATTGAGCCTCTTATAAATGAAAAGATATCACAGCTGAACGTGGTTTTTCCTAACTAAAAAAACACAAAAGAAGGATAGACTTGTATACTCCACTAATTTTAATTTTAGCTAATGTCAACAGCCAAGTAGACGTACTAGACACATCGTCTACAACTTACTGACATTTGAGAATAACGTCATTTTGTTTGAAAAATATAATTCTTGTCACAATGAACGGGCCATATCAAACTTAGTGGAGGAGTTCGGCATTGGATGTTATTTCTGCCACACTCTTTTAAAAAGGAGAACAGGTAAATGAACAAAGAGAAGCATTGTCACTCAATTTATTGTTACCGTGCATGAGATCACATTTACAAGGAAACTAACAATGCAATGCCAAAAATAACAAATAAGATGTATTATTCAGGTATATAATTCTCGAAAAAAAATTTTAAATACGTTCACTCTTTATACAACCTATAACAATGAACAATATTGAGTATCAACTGCGAATAAACATAACATCCACGTATAATACAGGTTCATTGCTACCTTTAAAATGCTACCGTCTATAATTCTACATGGATCAATGGCACGACCAACTTGGAATCAACGATTTATCCTTCCAACATATAAAGAAACTCACTTTTCCAATCAGAACTTCTTTCGATTTCTTAAAGCTGGCGCCCAGCTTCTCGTAATCAGGTGCAAGCTTCTTACAATGCCCACACCTGCACAAAGACCCCAACTGATCAAATATCAGATTCAAAAAACACATACAACAATAAAGATCACTCCCCACAACCGACACAACCAAAGCAGCTCCATTTCCTCGCCCAACGTTGACGAAGTACTCAGATCTCCATATTCCACCAAAAGCAAGAGCTCAATACCATCAATTGAAGCAAAAAAACTACACATACATTTAACAAAAAAATACTCAAAATCTGTAGACTCTAATCAGGGGGCGTAGAACTCGACGTTGGCGCCGTGGTCTTTCCCCACCACCTCCTTGTCGAAATTGTCCTCCGTCAGCACCACCACGTAGTCGGCCGATGCCACGGCCAGCGGCGGCGGCGGAGATCGCCAGAATCCGAACCGGTTTCTTCATCATTCCGATCGCCCTTTGCCGGGAAAAGTTGCACCGCGGGCTTCTTAATATGGAGCGTTTGATTTGATTTTGTCGGAGAAACGGCGTCTAACCAATAGGGTCTTGACACGTTGCGTTGACAATGGATTGCTCTTACTTCTTGAAAATCCGAGTCAACTTCTTCTAAACTCGGGTTTGATTCGCTCGTCTTCGGATTGAAACATATTAACGCAAACTTAAATTAGTATCAAATTCAAGCAAGCTCACTTTGAGTTCAATGCGTTTATATAACGAACGGATTAGTGCACGTCCACCACATGTAACAATGAAAGTTGAAAAGGCTTCACATATATGCCTTGTGAAATGGAATACATATTCTCACCTCCATTGTTACATTACATAGCATTATTATTGGAAGCAGTGGCCATTAAAAAGAAGAGGAGATTTCTTAAGCAGAGTGATCGCATTCCCTTCAGACAAATCAATGCCTTGCTCATTAACACCGTGATTGGGAAGCTCCCAACCAAACATACAGAGAAGGTTGCCCCGGGCTAGCTCCGCAAGTGCCATTCCAAGGTTCATGCCTGGGCAGCTCCTGCTTCCTGAGCCAAATGGTATAAGCTCAAAGTCTTGCCCGCCCCTTGGTAATCAATGGGTCTCTCCAAGAACCTCTCAGGAAGGAACTCACTGGGGGCAAATCCAACATGTTGGGTCTCTTCCAATGGCAAATGCACAAATGATTATTCGGGTCTGGGGGGCAATTTCAAATCCAATGATTTAACATTTTTGGATGGTCTCATGTGGGATGGTCAAAGGATTTGGCAGGTGCATTCTCAGTGTTTCCTTCAAGATGAGCTCCAGATAGCGAAGTTCATTTAGATCGGTTTCCTCCCCAGTTTCCTTGTTGCCAATAATTAATCTGATTTCTTCTTGGACTTTGCTCATCAAGTTTTGTTTCTCGTCAGCTCTGCCATTGCCCAACAAATCAGTGAAGAGCTTGTGTCTGTTCCACCTATAAATATATTCTGCAAAACGATGAGCAGTTCAGTTGGTGCACTTAAGTCGTTCAATGAATTAGGTGTTTGGGTCTCTACATTGGGTTATGTATTGATATCGGAGTCTGACATGCTTTCTCATAACTTTTTAAGTTCAAATTATCGAGATGAATAAGTTAAAAAGTGGTTAGTTTTTAATATGGTCGATCTATGTACCTTTCAGTGTTGGAGGGATCACATAAAGGGGTTGTGCAATTGGTGCATTAAACTTAGGCAATGAAATTTAGGTGTTTGAGCTTTTATATTGATGACTTCGGCATCAATTTCATGGAATAGACCTGCTAATTAAGTTTTCAAGTAGATGAATGGAAAAAGAATTGCAGAAAACTTCACCAAAAGAACGCCTTTGATTTGGTCTCTTTTGAGGTGAAAGTCATCTTGCATTCTGAGTAGCACGTCAACAAAGTCTTCTTGATGCAATTCCTTTGATCTATTTTTATGAAGATGTTCATCTATCACAGCCTCATAGAAATCATCGAGCAGAAGGAAGACCCTGGTAAGCCTCCCTTGCTGGCCTCGGGCAACGTCAACCCACGTCGAAAATGGAAAGTAATCAGCGGCAAAAAAGCCTCCGAACATGGTCTGAGCTTCATTCAAAAGATCATGGAGCTTCCTATCTTTTCCCTCAAATTGATCTACTTTCCCAAGAGCAATCCTGCAAGTCACATTATTAGCAAGACAATGTATAATCTCACTAAGGTCAATAAGCCCACCATTTGAGGAAGAACGATGTTTAGCTATGTTGTTCATAGTTCCGGTCACTTTGTCCTCTCTAATGTAACTAAATGATTGAACCCTTTTGAGATTAAGAAGTTGAAGCATGGAAACCTTGCTCATCTGCCTCCAATATTCACCATATGGAGCAAAGGCAATGTCAAGTGAGTTGTGAGACACAAGGGAAGGTCTACAAGTAACGTGATCATGAGTTTTAAGAACCTCTTCGACAAGTTTATCAGAGGAAACAACAATGGCAGGTACAAAGCCAAGTTGTAGATACATGAGAGGACCATGCTTTTGAGATAGTTGCATCAAGGTTTGATGAAGTGGAGAGAGTTGGTTTTGGAAGCTTTTTGGGTGCGGGAGGAAGTTTGATGTTTTTGCTTCCTGTGCTTGCCTGCCTAAGAAGAACGACAAGAAGAATAAGAGCAACAATGAACAGACAAGGCCGGGAGAAGAATGATGGACCTGGTGAGCCATTGAAGATGCTGGGGAACCAAGGAGTGGTAAAGGGTTCCCCTTATGAAACAGTAGTTTCCCAAAAAAAAAAAAGTCATTAGCACTGTGCCACCACTACAAACATTTAGTATTTGTACATCGAATAAAAGGGAGAAGGAATTTTTCATTATTATTTCAAAGTGTGAAAATATGTATAGATATGGATAAACCCCACCATCAGTAATACAGTTACCTTTGTTTACATCATTTTCCAAAAGATGAGAGAAGCTTTGATGGAATTATCAATTTCTTCTCTTAATTTAGGAAGCAAGAACACCTATGCTGCTGTGACCTACCAACAGCAGAGGCATATTTTATTTGTCAACTGTTACCAAATGGCTTCGTCTAAGGCAAGGACCATCCGAAAATTCAGACCGCCAAACGGTACACTAACGCTGCAAGTTGTCTGGGGGGGTCCAGACCATCAAATGGCAAGATCTTACATACACCAACGCTGCAAGTCATCTAAGGGGGTCCAGACCATCAAATGACAAGATCTTAAATAGTTAATGGTGGGAAGTGTTAATTTCCGATAGTGTTCATGGGTTAATACAAATGCAACATTTTCTTACTACATATGCCAATGGCAGCAGCACCACCCATAACTGCTTCGTAATATGCTGCTTGGTATCGCCCATTATTTCATCAGCTAGTAAAGAGTCACGTATGCCGATTTAAAACATGACTTTATGATCACCATCAAAAATTGAGGAAAAGAAAACATGAATTTAGCATATGAGAAGTGATCAACCAAACTCTGCCTGCTACTATCATATGTTTTGAACCGGACCAGCTTGATAATTCTTAATAATTCTGCTGGTTACAACTCATACACTGAAGAAATCTCATTCATGTTGGCATGACAAACAGCAATCTTCTTTTCTTAAAAGACAAACCATATCACATTTGAACATCTGCAGATAAGTTGAATCCCTGCAATTATCACTTAACCTCCTCATTCTCATATTCCTCATCAACGTAGTCCTCGTTGTCATCATCGTTTTTGTTGTCAATTTCATCTGGCTCCTCAAAAGAGAAATTGTGCTTTGGGAAATCTAAAAAACCTGCCCTGTTCTCGCTATTAGGTCCAAAATCCGGACCGTATTTGGTTCCCCTGTGTTTGAAAAGTAGCCAACGCAGAAGCCGGTCTTCTTGATTCAAGTAGTGAAGTTCCTTTTAAGATTGGGAGTGGCCATCATTGTCATTTGCAGGAGCTTACCCTGTACATCCACTATCAACATCAAGATAACACCGAAAAAATCCCATAAGTCTTGAAGAAATAATCTTTCAATGGAACAGGAAGAAAATAACTAGAAACTTAAAAACAACTGTTTTACAGAAAATTATTGACTTCTTGGTGCCTATATATTAGTCAATCAAAGCCATATACCACTTTTTCTATCCAAGCATCGGAGATGGGGAATCCCAAATAAAACTATTTTCCATCTCGCCTTCCACCTTACCCCAAATAATTGAGTTCAAGAACAGGGTCTAGGATTCATTCCACTTAGCCTCAATAACAGCAAAATATAAAAGCAATTAATTGTAGAGAAAGATGGTCACAGCAATTTCCACCACAAGTTACTAGAGTCCTGGAAGGGGTGAGGAGAAAAATTATATATCAAATGTAAAACTTTATACTCAAATTTCACTTTTAACTAGTTTGCCTGGTTAGGATTGTAACACCCCAAATCCGGTTCACACTCGTGAACCAAACCAGCATA
>JAURVB010000726.1:0-15799 GCA_033002965.1 Piper betle
CATGTAGGACTCCCGTTAGAATCCAATCGTTCTCATTTATGCATTTCATATTTGCATCTCCATCTTGAGACGCGAGAGTAGATCCTGGTCGGCTTAACCGAATCTAGTAGATTAACGAACGGTTCGGTTGCCGGTGACATTTCCGGGTCGGTTCACGGGTGAGCCGAAACGGGGTGTTACAAATCATGATCTACATGTGTATATTAATTGTTATGATTAATTAATTAGTAAATTATATCTTAAATTATTTATACGACTATTTATAGCCAAATTAATTTATTAAAGATAATATCTTTCATTAATCAAGGACGTAATATGTATATATATAATCATTATCAGTTAAATATTAATTATTATTATTATTATTATTAATTCAAATTCTTAATTAATTAAAGTTGATGTATTTTAGTCTAGTAAGGGTTTAATATATTACATGTAATTTACTAAATTAATAACCATCTACTCAGAATTAGGAATATGGGTATAATTTAAAAGAATAATACAAGTAGTGACACGCCCCTTGACATAATTTAATAAACCAATTCCCATACGCATGAATCACTAAAAATGTAGACATTAATTCTAACACAGAGAGATCATATAATTACCATTCCCGCCGGAGAGTGCATGAAATGAAAGATTTTCTATCTCTTTAAACATGAGCGACTAAACTAAAATAATATTAAACTTGACATCAGAATTGACAGCACCCATCCAACATAGTTCTCAAGCACAAACAAACATTAAAGGAGAGGTAATCAATATACAAGTTTAGATCTCATACATAAGCATGGATTAGCAACCGATAATTTGATATACAAAATACCTCATTCATAAAATGATAAGAACGTACCTACCAAAATCAAAGAATCAAAAATCACAAAAAAAGTTCATGGAACAACAAAACACCAATGGCGGCCATGACATGCATGCATATGAGGAAAATAAATTAATCAAAGGAAATATAAAGGAAGTATACCAAAGAGGAGATGGAGAAGAGATGAGGGGGATACGACCACCATGAAAAGAAGGAAAGAAAAGAGAAGAGGCGATGGCAGAGAAAGATTTGCCCCTCTTGGATTTTAACGTGACTAGCAATAACCCACTAATGTCGAGATCTCCTAGAAATCTTCTAACTTCAAATTTTATCCTATCCGTACCTAGACCAAATCCATCTTGTAAAATAATGATTTTTTTAGGGTCTTTAAATGTGCTGGAAAATAAATCATATGAGTTGGCTAAGATTCACACCGATCATAATATGTCAAACATGACGACTAAGGTAGTGAGTAAAGATAAGCATTTATTTTGTAGAGGTAGAGAAGGCATGGTGGGATGAATGAGGGCAATGGGTCATGGGAGGGAATGGAGAGTGAGGTCTTGAAGAAGGAAACTCACATGATCCATGCCCCTAAAGATGCCGGCGTCTTGGAAAGCTATCGTCCATAGAGAGCGCCCGAGAGAAGATGGTGAGGGGAATCAGAGCTTAGATAGGAGGAGATTATTTTCCCCCTCGATGGAGTTGCTAAACAAAAAAGGAGGTTATAAAAAAGTTGTAGACATAGACAAGGTTAATGTAAATGGGTATAAGTGATCGTTTTTATAGAATCAAGAGTCATACTTTGGGGCAAAATGGGGATGTAAGTGATTTTTAATTTATTAATTAACGTTGTAACTATAAATAATATAAATGATTAAACATTTAAATTGTGGACTTTAAACAAAATTTTCACCTGCGAATGGAGCTGCAGGTTATAATAGATGGTGCATTCACTAAACCGTTGAATAACAGCTAGCATCGATGGTTAGCATTAACTATATCTTTTAGATATATATTCCAACTATACCCTCATAAGTCTTTTTCCTCGTCTTATTGCCTCCCAAAAAAATATTATCTTCCCCAAACTCAGAGGTCTCATCATGATTCTAATCTATCATCCAAACACTTCATTTTGAGTTTTGAGTACGAGTTTTTACTTCATTGTCATCTCCGAAATATTTGTTCATCAATATGTCAATGGGCATTTTATCAAAATATCTACCCACAACGTAATATTTTTACACTTTGTTGTTCCAACTATCAAGTTTTTCCTTTTAAAAATTAGATTATAAATCAGTGGTCATATTTCGTGGGGGTGGTTGTGATCTTTTGTTCATGATAAGATGAAGTTGAGCTTTGTAAAGTTGAAAAAGGAAGCCAATGGGAAACTCAAATGAAGACTTTGTTTTTTCTTAGAAACTAGGAGCATGAAGTTCAAGAAAACTTAGTTAACAAAATGCAGCCAAAGCAGTTGATTCTCCAAATAAAACCTAACATGAGACTAAACCATAAAATCTGAGACAACCAAACAGGAAGAGACCTTACCTTTCTGAATTGAAATGATAATCAGTGTACATTATAGTTCTTTTCCAGGTAGCGTACTTGTTTAGAGTTGAGGAGAGAAGCAGAATAGAAAATGAAAAGGTTGTTTTCTTCATCACAACATCTGGGTAGCTTTCATGTAACCATGGTACAGGAAGTTGGCGGAAGAAGAAGAAACCTCGATGGGGAAGAGGGTGGAATGGAAAAAGAATCAAAGCATCTTATTCATTATCGAACTGTTGATGAATTTCTAATGAGTTCACCTAAGTGTGTGTTGAGATATTCCCTCCCCATGAGAAAGCGTTCAGTCACATTGAAAGTCGTGAAGACATGAAGATAAACCAAGAGGTACGATGAATTCGATGAGAATTTGTGGAATACGTGAAGAGACTCATTAGTGAGGATTCCAATACTCAAGAAGTAGTGTTTGGAGTTGGCTCTTCATTTCCAAGTGGTATTCATATCTCTAGTCTATAAATATGTGATTAGAGGTATGTGTTCGGTGTGCTTTCCCTTTGGGGAAGTTCCATGGAGTGTTCTCCTTTAGGGGAGACTTGAGGGATTACAGATCTAGACAGGGTTACTATTGGTAGTGCATGTGGGAGAAGAAAGTGAAATTGTTTGTTGTGAGGTGAAGATATGACTTCGGGTTCTTCGACAAGATCAACAGTGGTTAATTTCTTTTCTTTCTCTACCTTTGTCTGTGGATTGTAATTGGGAGTAGTGTTACTCTTTTGGGTGGAGTTTTCCACATTTGGGTAGAGTTTCTACTTTTATTGGGGTGAAGTTTTTCACACTTTGGTAGAATTTTCTACATGTATTGGGTGGAGTTTTTCCACATATAACGGGGAGTGGTTTCACTCACAAGGGGAGAGTTTGGAGAAGTTTTTCATCATCTCAAGTTGAAGTGGGGTCGTAATCCAGGGTGTGAGATTGATCCATTTTTCATTTGAGGTGTATGTTAGTTTTCTCAATTTCTCAAGAATTGTATCTTTCAGATCTTGTTATTGATCTGATTTAGGTTAGGAGAGTTTTCTCAAATTTTATTTCGATACTTGATTGTAAGAGATTTCTTAATCAAAGTTGATCGAGTAGGTTGGTTTTCTTTTCTCTAAATTGGGAGGAAAGTTTCCATCCATTTTTATCTTGGGTGTCTCCTATTCATTTCATCGAGTAGGGGAAATATTTTTTGGCTTGTTTTCGCTGGAGTGTATATTTCCCAACAGTGTGTTGCGTTCTCGTGAGAAAATTTTTCTTACATGTCTATATGTCCAAATATAAATATATTTATTTAAATTCCAACTTAGAAAAAGCTTCCACTAATATAATTAGATTAAAATGCTAAAAAATAAACTAAGTCCTAATAAACGAGTTCTTCCATCCCGTCACTCTAAAGCCTCTGCTACCTACGTACAAATAAACTTGTCCGCTTAATACTAGTAACAATGTCAAGTCGACTACTTACATATGTAGTAACAAGTAATAAAAAAATAAATAAATGGTAACCAATTTAAACACGTTAGAAAAAAATTGGGTAAAACACGATTAAGGTTTGCACATAATCAAACACAAACATGACATGGTAAGAGTTGAAAATAACTTATAGCATGTGCTAGAACATATTTGATAATTGAAATAACTAATCATGGTTAAACATTACATAAAACTGATAAATTGAGTATGCATATATTGATTGCTACTTAACACTACTCAGGTGACTTAGTTGTGTAAGCCATAGTAGATTAACATGATTAGCAATTAATAACATGAAAATATATCGAGTTAAATACCCATGTGACTTACATGTAAGGTTTGGTAAGTTAACATAACTAGAAAATAAGAAAATTAGTGTTTAATACCAACCTTGGAAAGCATGAACAGAATATGAAAAATATAAGAAAACTATATATGTTTTAGCACCTTGGCAACCTCAACATTATTGATAAGTTGGCACCTTGGGGCCTCTATGAGTTATTTCATCTCAACTTAATTGGAAAATACAGTGGCTACTACAAGACCGATGTGATTATATGAATAAACTGTTGGATGTTGGACATAAATATATACGTAAATCAGGAATTGTGTCATATGTTATTATATAAGGTTGGCCTAAATTAAATTGATCTACTAAAGTGAAAGGTTATGGGCCATAAATTAAGGTGTGGAATTCAATGTGAAAAGTGTGGAATTCAATGTGTAGATACCTTTTCATATTTCTCTTTTCGTGATGGGTGAAAATGAATTTATAAAACTACAGCTATAAATAAGGAGGTTATGGTCCCTGAATCAATAAGAAATTTTTATATTGGTATTCCATTGTCCAGAATTCAGGTTTTGGAAAACTCTTCTTAGATTCAGAAGACCAATGCCTAAGGTGGTCAAGACTCTAGTTTTTCTTATGGCTTCAGGTATGCTTCCGCTATCTAGTTTATTTACTCGATGATTTGATATGAAATCTAATAAAGTTCAACAAGCGGCAACAGAGCCACCTTCATATTAAATCATTGAGTATTAGGTTTTAATTTATATTTAAATTATGGATTGGAACTATTCAGTTCTATTCCATTCCGATCTATAGATTCAGGATTAAGGAAAGTACAAGAGAATATAGTTACAAAAGGTTATAATTTTGGAAACTCTCACATAAAGTTATTTTTATAACTTTTTTTTGTTCAGCCATAATTAATATTTTACAATTTATTAAGGACTATAATATGCTGCTAAAGTAGCATCTTTTGTGGAAATTAGTTTTTTAAATATTAAGATGGTTATGAGTATTTAATTCATGTGGATATTAATCGGCCCAAAGGAAGGTTAATATTTGACAGAATTATATATTCATTTGTGGTAATAAATATAGGATGATTGTTAAGCGTCTATGTGAATGATAAATCGGCCAAAGGAAGGTTTATTGTTTGACAAGATTTATTGTCCATATTTTACACACTAAGACTTATTTTTGTAATAAATATGAGATGATTATCAGGTTTCCATGTGGAAAATAAATCAGCCCAAAGGAAGGTTTATTATTTGACAGCATTTATTATTTATATTTGATTACTGTATTGAGACTCATTTTAAATATGAGATAATTATCAAGTTTCCATGTGGATAATAAATTGGCCCAAAGTAAGGTTTATTATTTGACAGGATTTATTATTGATATTTAATTACTGTATTGAGAATCATTTTAAATATAGGATAATTATCAAGTTTCCATGTGGATAATAAATCGGGCCAAAGGAAGGTTTATTATTTGACAGGATTTATTATCTATATTTAATTACTGCACTTAGAGTACCACTTACAAATTAATATTTTTGTCCAAAGACTAAATATTAATGTTGTGCTAGGTATCTGATGATGAGATTCAATATTGATTGAATTATTAATCTTATTATGGGCATTTTGTTTTGTTCTATGAATCTGGTTAATCAATCTGTTTATCTAATTTCTACTGCCAACATTAATTCAGTTCCAATTTTAAAGGCAAAACAAGCATAAGGGAGTACATCTTAGAGATGTCAAATATTACTTCAAAACTAAAAGCATGAAGGTTAGAGATATTTGAAGATTTGCTCGTGCATTTAGTTTTAATTTCTCTTCCTACACAATTCAGTCAATTCAAAGTCAGTTATAAATGTCAAAGGGACAAATGGACTCTTAATGACCTCATTTCTTATTGTGTGCAAAAAGAAGAAAGATTGAAGCAAGAACAGGCTGAGAGTGCTCATTTGGCTAGTACCTATCAGGACAAAAATAAGAAAAGAAAAAGAGCTAAGGATGCTGATAATGGGTCTCACAAACAACAGCAAAAGAAAGAAAATCATGCTTCTTGTTGTTTCTTTTGTGGTAAACCTGGACATATGAAGAAGGAATGTGCTAAGTATCACGCATGGCGTGTAAAGAAAAGTCCATTTCTTAATTTTGTTTGTTCTGAGGTTAGTTTAGCTTCGAGTACCCATACACACTTGGTGGCTAGATTCGGGTGCTACTACTCACATAAGTGTGTTAATGTAAGGTTGCCTGAGTTGCCGAAAGCCAAATGATGCTAAAAGATTTATCTATGTGGGTGATGGCAAATCATTTATAGTTGAAGCAATATGGATTTTTAGATTATTATTAAAGATAGGATATTATTTAGATTTAAAAGAGACATATATAGCACCGTCTTTTAGAGGGAATTTGGTTTCTATTTCTATATTGGACACTAAAGACAACAGTCTAAAGGCACTAAAGACAACAGTATATCTTCATAATAGAGTACTAACAAAGGCAATTGTTAAGACCCCTTATGAATTATGGACTGGAAAGAAACCCAGTATTATGTATTTACGCATTTGGGGTTGTCCAGTCTAAGGCAAGGCCTTCTAGGCCAAATGAAAAGAAATTGGACTAAAGAATAGTTAGCAGTTATTTTGTTGGATCATCTGAAAAGTCTAGAGGATATAAGTTTTATGATCCCATAATAAGGTCATTCTTTGAGACGGGCAATGCCCAGTTCTTTGAGGATATTGAGTTTAGCGAGGGAAATGAGGTTAGAGATTTTGTCTTTGAAGAAGAATCTATTTCTCTTCCCATGATTGTTCTTGACAATAATCAGGATCAAGGTCATATTTCTGATCTTGTTCAAGAAACAATACCATAAGTACAAGACAATGTCGAGAATCTCCCTAATCAAGTTATACATGAAGAGCAAACTCAACAACCTCAAGTGCAAATGCTATTGAGGAGATCCACAAAAGAAAGGAGAAATGCAATTTCAGATGATTATATCATCTTTCTTGAAGAACATGAGGATAACATTGGAATGATGGAAGATGATTCAATCACTTTTCATCAAGCCATGACGAGTTCTAATTCTCAAAAGTGGATTGATGCTATGAATGAAGAGATAAAGTCCATGAAAGCTAATGACGTTTGGAATCTTGTTCCATTGCCTCGAAGGTGGAAACCTTTTGGTTGTAAATGGATATTTAAAACCAAAAGGGATTCGAAAGGTAATATAGAAAGATATAAGGCTCGTCTTGTTACAAAGGGCTTTTCTCAAAAGTGAAGGCATCGATTATAATGAGACTTTCTCTCCAGTTTCATCAAAAGACTCATTCAGAATAATTATGGCATTATGACATTAGTGGCACATTTTGATCTTGAGTTACATTAGATGGATGCAAAGACTGCGTTTCTAAATGGAGACATTGATGAAATAATTTATATGATGCAACCAGAAAGCTTTGTATTGGGAGATTCAAAGAATATAGTTTGCAAATTAAATAAATCCATCTATGAACTTAAACACGATTCTCGTCAAAGGTATCACAAATTTCATCAAGTGATTCTCTCGTTTGGTTTTGAAATGAATGTTATTGATGATTGTATATACCATAAGTTTAGTGGGAGTAAGTGTAACACCCCCGTTTCGGCTCACCCGTGAACCGACCCGGAAATGTCACCGGCGACCGAACCGTTCGCTAATCTACTGGGTTCGGTTAAGCCGACCAGGATCTGCTCTCGGCGTTTTAAGATGGAGATGCAAACATGAGATGCATGAATGGGAACAATTAGGTTCTAACGCGGTCCTACATGCATGCTATGATATGCAAGCAAAACAAAACCATTCAATAGGCAAGAAATTTAAATAAAAATTCGTTAATTTTTACGAAAAAACGGACAGAATCTCCCCTAAATGTGCAATAGGGGCCAACCTGTCCACAACAAGGGTATATAAATATTTTAGCAAAATACGATAAAACATAACAATCTACCATGGCATTCAGTCATTATCTCATTTCATTTCGATCTGAGCCGAGCCTGAACTCCAAAGCTCACTACTCATTCACATCTATCCGTTCATTTCATAACACGCAATTCATCCAAGCAAACACATCAAAATTATCATTCACATAGCATTAACACATCATCATTATACATTACACGCGGCAGGTACATGTGTGCGCGGTTCTGTGCTGCTCCTCCGCAGTCCCGACAGCTTTCATCGCTCGCATTCCTCACCTACATATATATAGAAAAACCGTCAGTAACGAGTGTTACCGGCCCAGAAAATAACTAATATCAATCTGGCACAGGAGAGCAAACTCTCCTGTTGAATGAAAACCATATACTTCCTCAAGAACTCTCATCAGGGCACGTATGGGAGCCGTCGCCCTCGGGTCGACAGCGTCCCCCTTTCTTTCTCATTCTCATACCTTGGCCATTTCTCTATCGCTTCTCGCATCAAATCTCATTCCTTTTCGCCCTCTGCACCTTCCATATTACTCCTGGCCTTGAGCATGAAGGCCGAGCACTCTCAGGCAGTCGCCTTTAGTACCCTTTGAAACCACAAGTCTAGACATGCGCTGCAATGCAGTACCCGTGAACCTCCACACTTCTCCGGGTTTGAGGAACTCAAAGGTGGAGTTGTCAGGATCCCTCGGGAATGAAACGGCTCGTACACCATTCCAGAGCCCACTATCGACTCACACGTGCCCGCTCGCGTAGCACGGTAGTCGGATTTCCCTCATTCAATCTCTCACAAAAACGCGAAAACTATACATATATATAGGTCTGGGTTGGGATTTATACAATAGGCCCGAAGGCATCGTGAGCTGGATCTGAAGTTCGAAAACAAACTCGAGGGATCTCATCCTCGAGGGTTATTAATCCGGAAAAGAACTGTTGGCTAAATGGCCCGAGTTAAGTGGGATCCGATAAAACGCCACTTAACTCGTCCTGCACATGATAAATCAAATACACAATAGAGTAGCGTAAAAACAGAGAACGAGTCCTAAACGGACCTGGTAGAAGCTCCAAACGGGTCCACGCGCCTAGGCGGCGAGCTCCTACACCGTACCTACACAATCAAGCTAAAAACTAACGCCCGCATGATGAATCACACATCCTATAGCATGCACACACAATCAACACAATCACGCATCAATCAACACACATCAACCTATATCAATTCTAGCAAGTCTACTTAGGTTAGTTTGCATTAGATCATGATCATTACCTAGTTACCCTAATTAGTTTCTTAGCCTCCATTTTTAACACCACACAATCAAACAAATTTTATATTTTATCCTTAATCAAATCTACATTTATATATATATTATTATAACACACAATTCACCAATCCTAGCATGCAATTCTAATAATCAATACTTTCAAATAATTAAGTTAAAATAAATTATACCTTGCGTCGTCGAAAATCGGCGACGGCTAGGGTTTCCGTTTCGTGGCTCGAAACTCGAATTCGGCACCTAGCGGCATCCGAAGTCCGATCAGATTGGACCGGGTGTGTTCGGCGGATGATCCGGCAAATTTCCCACGAATCCAATTTTTCGGCGGTTCCGGTTTTCCGGCGAGTGTCGGCGGTTTCCGGCGATTCGGCGGTTTTCCGGCGATGATTCGGGACGGGGCAATCAGGGGGTCTATCGGCACCAGCTCGACGAGCTTGGTCCGATGGTGGTGTCAAACAGGGTAGCCGGGGCGGCGATGGCTGTCAGCGGCGGCGTCGAAAGTGGGTGGCGGCGGCGGCGTGCTCCGATCGGGGCTGCGGCCGGCCTCGACGGCGGTCGGGATGATGGGGGAAACGTCGGCGACGGCGAGAGGGTGAGACTGGTGGTCACAGCGGCGGCGACGGCAGCCGAACGGCGGCGGAATCCGGCCCGGAGTGGCGACGGCCGAGGCGGCTTCGTGGGGCGATTCGCGGCGTCGCTGGCGGCGAGATCGGTGGCCGGGGTTGGTCGTGGCGGCACGACGACGGCACGGCGGGACGGGGCGGCATTGATCGGCGGCAGTGCGGCGTCGACGGTGGCGGCGGCGACGAACAAAGTTGGCGGCGAGGGTTTTGGGAGGTAAAAGTGTCGGGGAAAGGAGAAAACACCCCCAATGGCAATTTCGTAAATAAGTATTGACTCGATTCCTACTCGAGTCAAAATAATAACTAGTTCGTAATAAATCCTAAAAAAAAATCTAGAAAAATATGGAAAAATTCCATAAAATAAAACAAACACAACAACATCCAAATGGCATGCTCTATAACTAATAACCCACCCGAATATAATCCAACGCGTCCTAATGCGTTATTCGGCCTAAAACTATTTCTACGATCAAACATATAAAAGAAAAATAATACTGCATACTTTCATATATTCTGATAACTCATCTCTCACCATCTCCTCGACGTTATCATCATATATTCCGGTACACCTGACTCTCATCGCTCATAACTCACGGCTGGCCTCGACTCAGCACGCGGTTCATGAAACTGACTCGACTCGAACCAACGGTTGAACCGACTGGTTCGGTAACGTAAAACTCTGACTCGAGTCACGGGTTTTACAACCTTCCCTCCTTATAAAAATTTTGTCCTCGAAATTTTAGATTAAGGAGGTTTCATTCTGGTAGCTATCTACTAAATGTGAAATCCGAGGTGAGACGCTTGCGTACCTGTCACGTTTGTCGTATCCTCCAGTGCTTCAGCAATCGTGGCTGTGTCCATCCCAGCTGTCCATGGTGGTACCGAGACGGACGGTCCTGCTGGTGGTGTTGTTTGCATTCCGCTCTGATCCAAGGCCTGGTGTTCTTGTCCTGTCATGATAGCTACAAGTCCTCTCTGCTGCTGCCTCGGTGGCTGTCGGTCTCCGCCTCTCTGGCCTTGACCTCGACCTTGCTGACCTCTCTGCTGTGGTTGTTGCTGGGGAGCTGGGAGTGTAAGTCTCTGCAGAGGTGCTGGGAGTGTCACCTGTTGGGTCTGGCCAGTTGGACAAGTTGCGGCTCTATGCCCTGGTTGACCGCAACTATAGCACACGTCTGTGCCTACACTGCACTCTGCAGCTCTATGTCCTCGCTGACCGCATCTGTAGCATGCGTCTGTGCCTGCTCTGCACTCACCTCCATGACGACGTCGGCAATTCTGACAGAAGGGTGCTCTGTAGCCCTGAACTTGGGCATCCATAGCCCTCATGGCAACTGGTGCATCTAACCGATGTCTCTGTTGTTCTCCCTGCTCTGGCTGATACGGCCTCGAATGTTGCTGCCTCTGGTCAACATCCCGGCGAGGTCTAGCAGCTATAACTCGTTCTGCCTCGCCTGCAGCTCTCACAACATCACCAAAGGTAGCGAACTTCCTATCCAAATAGGCCATCCTGATCTCGTGATGGAGGCCTTCGTAAAAACGTTCTATCCTTCTTTCTTCGGTGGACACCAAGTCTGCTGCAAATCTCTCCAGAGCTCTAAACCTAGTCTCGTATTGTACCACCGTCATGGGTCCCTGCCTCAGCGTCTGGAATTCCCGTTCCTTTCTCTTCCTGACGTTTGGCGGGAAATACTTTCCATCGAATTCCGCCCTAAATTCCTCCCATGTGATGTCCTGGGGCTGACGATGGGCGAATACAGAATTCTGGACCGAACTCCACCATATCCTGGCTTCGTCCTGGAATGCTCCTGTGATGATGCGCACTCGGTGCTCCATGGGGCATGCCATAGTGTCAAACACTCCTATAGCTGACGATATCCACAAGAATGCCTCTTCCGCGTCCAACTTTCCAAAGAAAGGTCGTCCACCATTCTTCACGAACTTTTCGTACTGCCACAGTTCCAATTTCCTCGTATCCACTGATCTGTTCGATCCTTCTCCTTGCTCATACCGAGGAAATTGTGGTCCCGTACCTGCTGGTACACCGTCAAATCTTGCAGCTCCACTTCCGCCTGCAGTCTGCCCGCTACCTACTGCTGCGGTTCCACTGATGTCCGGTCTCATCCTCGCCTGAAGTGGGGCAAATAGGGGGGCTGTCGTTGGAGTAGCCCTCTATTGCAGCGGTGGAGGAGGAGGCGGTAGCAGAGGGTCTGTGGAAACTGCCGGCTCTCCCCGTGCTTCTTCACCTACTGCTGGTCTCTTCTCAGTTCTGGCCACAGAAAGAGCTATCTGTCTGAGCTCTCTCCTGAATTCCTCTTGGTCTTGCTGCATTTGTCTCCTAAATTCTTCCTGACTTTGCTGCATTTGTATCTGAGCTTCCGCCAACCTGGCAATCGCTGTGTCTCTCTCCTGTCGACTACTTCTGGTGCGGTAACTGTCACGACCACTGTCTCGGTCCCTGCGACTATCTAGGTCCCGGCGACTATCTCGGTCCCGGCGACTATCTCGATGATGGCTCTCACCACGTCGGCTAGCTGAAACTGGCACACTGACCTCTACTGGTGGCATGGCAGTCCTAGGTTGACTGGAGGCGGCGTCACTGTGAACAGGGCTAGGACTGTCCTGTCTGGCTACTGGATGCGATGGGGTCCTGATCTGCGTCCGGCGGGTCTGTGTCACCATCCTGCTACAAATTCCTGATCTGATCTGTTCACCCTGTCACACCACCGACTCGTAAGAAAATCTGTGAACCAAAACATAAAGACAGAAAAATACCTGTCGGTACAGCTCGGAGCAGCTTCGGCACACATGTAACCTGTAACGCATCTACCATCTTAATCAACCAAGGGTTAGCTCTGATACCACTTCTGGTATCAGAGAGCATATGCTAAGAGTTGGCTCTGATACCACTTCTGTAACACCCTGTTTCGGCTCACCCGTGAACCGACCCGGAAATGTCACCGGCGACCGAACCGTTCGCTAATCTACTGGGTTCGGTTAAGCCGACCAGGATCTGCTCTCGGCGTCTTAAGATGGAGATGCAAACATGAGATGCATGAATGGGAACAATTGGGTTCTAACGCGGTCCTACATGCATGCTATGATATGCAAGCAAAACAAAACCATTCAATAGGCAAGAAATTTAAATAAAAATTCGTTAATTTTTACGAAAAAACGGACAGAATCTCCCCTAAATGTGCAATAGGGGCCAACCTGTCCACAACAAGGGTATATAAATATTTTATCAAAGAAATTTGAAATGAAAGATCTTGGAAATGTGTCTTTTGTATTAGGAATTTAAATACATTGGGATCGGGATCGCAATCGATGTATACTTAGAAAATCACAAAAGACCTATATAGAAAAAGTGCTTAAAAGATTTGGCATGCAAAATTGTAAACCAGGAGATACCCCTGTTTCTAAAGGAGACAAATTCAGTATCAATCAATGCCCTAAAAATCATATAGAAGGAAAGGAAATGCAAAAGATTCCCTATGCTTCAGCAGTGGGAAGTCTTATGTATGCTCAAGTATGTACGCGTCCAGATATTGCGTATATTGTTGGAATGTTGGGTAGATATTTAAGTAATCTGAGAATGGATCACTGGATAGCAATCAAAAGAGTCATGAGATATCTTCAAAGAATAAAATATTACATGCTTACATATCAGAAGTCAGATCAACTTGAGATCATTGGGTATTCTGATTCTCACTTTGCTGGATGCCAAGATAGTCGTCGATCCTCTTTTGGCTATGTCTATCTGCTTGCTGGAGGAGCTATTTCTTGGAGGAGTGCTAAGCAGACACTTATAGCTTCTTCCACTATGGCATCTGAATTCATAGCTTGTTATGAAGCATCCAATCATGGAATATGGTTGCGGAGTTTTGTCACAGGGCTACGCATTATTGATAATATTGAAAGACCACTTAAGATATTTTGTGACAATCAATCTGTAATATTATATATAAATAACAACAAAAGCTCATCTAAATCAAAACATTTAGAGATCAAGTTCCTTGTTGTGAAAGAAAGAGTTCAGAGTTGTAAAATTTCTATAGAGCATATTGGGATAAACTCCATGGTTGCGGATCTGCTTACTAAAAGTTTATCACCCAAGGTCTTTCATGAGCATGTTGCTCATATGAGTGTTGTATAATTTGATGATATGCTACTTTAGTGGGAGTTTGTATTTGGTTTAAGGTTCACTCTGTTTTGGTATTTTTGGTGATCTCATAAGGTTAGACCAATTAAAAATAGGCATGCTAGATCAAATTACATGTAATTTTCATACTACACATCCATACTTGATCTATGTCATTTAATTATATTGATGTATGTGACTATGGATGGGTTTAGTTACGATAAATATAACAAAAATCGCCTTGATCCTATATTGACATTGATTAATGGACAAGATTGTTATTTTGGAATAATGACACATGTTTTGGAGCTCATAAAGTTATACAATTATCTTCGTGTACATATTAAGTCTAAGTGGGAAATTGTTGGATGTTGGACATAAATATATACGTGAATCAGGAATTGTGTCATATGTTAATATATAAGGTTAGCCTAAATTAAATTGATTTACTAAAGTGAAAGGTTATGGGTCATAAATTAAGGTGTGGAATTCAATGTGAAAAGTGTGGAATTCAATGTGTAGATACCTTTTTCATATTTCTCTTTTCGTGATGGGTGAAAATGAATTTATGAAACTACAGCTATAAATAAGAAGGTTATGGTCCCTGAATCAATAAGCAATTTTCATATTGGTATCCCATTGTCCAGAATTCAGGTTTTAGAAAACTCTTCTTATATTCAGAAGACCAATACCTAAGGTGGTCAAGACTCTAGTTTCTCTTATGGCTTCAGGTACGCTTTCGCTATCTAGTTTATTTACTCGATGATTTGATATGAAATCTAATAAAGTCCAACATAAATTACTAGTGATTAATAGATCCAACAAGACAATAGCCTCGAACATGGATTTTGGTCCTTGCTTAAAGGAGATGTAACAAAGCGTGTGACGTAGTACGTCTACTGAACTATTACGTGAATTAAAATAATGTTACATGAAAACATATTGTTAGATCTAGGCCTTGTATGCTTTGACTTATCACATGAAAAAATTGTAAGCCTTGGCTACATACTCATAACATGATATTGATTAAGTAATAACTATATCCTGATAACATGTTTAAAAACTTGTTTAATCAATTATTAATCCATCTAAACATTGTCAAACAGAAGTTTATAAAGCACCTTAATTAACAAATAAGTACAGATATGATCAGCATGCAATTCCGAGCTCCTAGATAGTTAGTTGCAATTGTCATACTGTAGATAATAATAGAAATTCTATATCACAATTCAAATTAGCTTACTTGTTTTCATGTTATACAGTGTAGTACATGATAACAATGTCAAACAACATGTTGACAACATTTATATTTAGTACAAAACATCAGAAATATAACATAACATTTGAAGGGTCATAAACATAGCATACACGCATTATAATATCTATCTAATTCACAACAATTTGGTGTTTTGCACTCGTAAATTTAAAATTTTATATCTCCCAAGATACTTCACCAAAAATCATGAAAAATTAGAAGAAGAAATTAGATCTCAAAGTTTACAATGCAAAAGGAATTGCCCCAATCGAATTATACATCATTAATTATGACCAATTGAATTATACAACTGACCCTGGCCACTGCTAGCTAAATCAAGTCATGTAGCAGGCATCCTATATATATATATATATATATATATATATATACATTTAAAAATAA
>JAURVB010000728.1:0-40462 GCA_033002965.1 Piper betle
TCATTCCTTCCTTGAAGCTTGATGCACTTGTACCACCTAGCACAAGCAATGTAGATGAAGAAATTGACAGTGGTAAGGGACAGCAAGGAGGAAGTAAAACCTCTCCAGATGGCCCTTGTTAAGGTTCCCAGGGATCCATCCAGATCGTGTCATCACCTGTTGTAATCTCCATAACCAGGCTCACCAGCAAGCTGCTCACATAGTTCCCCAGGGAAATGGAGGTCATGCACAGGGCACTGCCAAAGCTTTTGAGTCCATCTGGTGCCTGCCCATAGAAGAATTCCAGCTGCCCAACATACATAAACACCTCAGAAGCTCCAATCAATGTGTATTGAGGGATTTGCCACATGATGCTGAGGGAACTAGACTCTTGACAGTGCTTGCAATTGGCATCTGCATGTTTCAACCTGTAGATCTCCACTGTCCCAGCTGAGAGCATGGCTAAGATGGCAATGATCAGTCCAACTCCCATCCTCTCCAACTCTGTGAGTCCTCTGTTTCTCACTCTAACAACCACTGGGCTGATGACCCTTCTGTATAGGAAGATGAAGGTGGCAACACTGAGGATGCCAAAGGCAGACATGCTTGCAGCTGGGATTCTGAAGTTCGAGATGGTTGTGGTCATGGCTGCTCCTTGCTCCACAAAGAGGGAGGCCATTTGAGTGAAAACCACAGAGTAGAGGATGGTGCAGAGCCAGATTGGGAGGAGTCTCAATATGCATTTCACTTCCTCCACTTGAGTAACTGGGCATAGGCGCCAGGGGTTCTGAACTAGCTCTTGGTCCTTGTTCAAATCGTCTGTAGTGATCACTGCAGCTTTGTCCAAAAACCTGTGCCATGGCATTATACAAGTTAACATGTGAACAATGTTTTAACTTTAACATAAGAGAATTTCTTTTATAGGATAATTGAATTCTCACTTGAACCCGGAGGTATGTAACATCTTTCTTCCTGCCTTAGGCTCAGATTCCATAGATTCAATCTCATATAGATCATCATCCCCACTTTGTGTCATCTCCACCCTCCATTTCTTCACTGCAGCTACAAAAACTTGGCCGACCCTAGGAAGTGGGTTCCCACCTGGTTTGAAGTGTCTATACCTATTGGTCCCACAGAGAAAGAGGAGCAAGGCAAGGAAGGCTGACCCACCAGAGGCCCAGAAGCCCAAGGCCCACATCCCCCCATCCTCAAAGTAGCCAAGGATTGTGTTGGAGAAGAGGGAGCCCAGGTTGAGGGCCAAGTAGAAGAAGCTAAAGAAGGCCACCTTAGATTGGCCCTCCTTTTTGTCCTCTTCATCAAACTGATCTGCCCCGAATGTTGCGATCGACGGCTGGTATCCTCCGTTCCCCAGGGCGATCAAATAGATCGCCAGATAGAACACCCCAATCTCCACGGTGGTGTGCGACCCACACCGGGTGAGCAGGTCTCCACATCCGGCCGGTTTTACTAGAAATAGGTAGGATGAGAAAGAGAGCAACACCAATCCCTGCAATTAAAATAAATATACTAATAAAAATGTGATTGTAAATTTTCAATAGTCTCGGCACTTGTCCTAGGTTAGAAAAGAAAATTACTAAATATTTATTGTAACATTCATAAAACTCATTATGAAATTACCGACCTACCCAAGTGCTTGTCTTTGTGCACCGAGATTCCCTTTTAAACTTAATCAGAGACACATCACACATTCTTCATATTGTTTACATTTGGTGGTTTAGTCAAGGGGGAAGGCATTTACACAAACATGCGTGTTGAATGGAAACATTGTAATGTGGGCATAATCAAAGAATGTGATAAATTACTACGGTAGATACCCAAAGGCTGTGAGGCATGTCAATCAAGTAAATTATTGTACCAGGACAAAGATGACTTGGAAGATGGCACAGGTCTTATATCGTCCCCAGTAGGAGTCACCAAGGAAGGCGCCAACAAGGGAGAAGATGTAGACAGTGCCGGTCCATTTGCTAACGTTGTTGGCCGCCTCGGCGTTGTCTTGTTGAAGCACTCTGGTGAGGAACAGCACCAGGTTCACCCCCACCCCAAAGAATGCAAGCGTTGCCAGCCCTTGATTCACTGTTACATGTCGTCCATAATCAACATGAGTTAAAACCCACTTTTGATAGTGGTAGAAAGTGTCAAATCCAAATCAGGCCAGAGTTGGAAATTAGCAGAGAAGAAGGAAGCTTCTCCATGGCTACAAGAGCAGAGTGGTGATAAGAGAGCTAGATCAGCTAATGCAGTGTATTGTTCCACCTACAATTTCTCTGTGTGATGTGGGACACTTCTTGCCTCTTTGTTCTAGCTAACAAGCTTCCTTTGGGTAGCTTTTCTTCTTTTCTCTTTTTATCTTTTGCTTAACGGGGAAGAAAAATTTTGTTCTTTGGCCTTAAAATGCTCATGTCCATTTTTTAGGGAAGATTGTGTAACAAATCAAGAGTAATCAAGAGGTATCACAAAAATGTTTAAAATGTTTTCTAAATCTAATTTGGAATGATGAAATTGGAAACTAGGAAAGAGACGAACATGAACAAGCTTCCTATCAAAGCAATAAAAGGGCCATCAACATTACTGTCAAATTTGACCAAACTCTCTTTTCCATGGCATGTTGAGTTGTTGTTATCTACCACACGTGCAACGTGGCCGCTAACAGTGATATATATTAGCACACAATATCACATGGCGTATACATGCAAATACTTATATTCACGTACAAAAAGCTTTATTGATGAAAATCAAATAGTTATAGTTATTAAGTTGAGATTAAAATATGTACCAAGTATGAGAATTCCAGCTGCCCAGCCACCACTTCTTCCTCTGATTGCTGGTCTTCCATGTCGATCAACAGAACCATCTTGTGTAAATTCTTCTTCTACTTGTTTGTTGGTCATCTCCTTCCTTTTGTGCGCTTCTCCCAGTTCAATGATCATCATCTCCTGCACACAACCCATAATAACTCACATCTTAAGCTTTGCAAGAATGCTTGTCACACAAACGTATATATATATACAACACGTGGATGCTCTTTTATTAGACCTATAATATCAAGGAACACCCACTATTTTTAGGTCCTATTCGCTTCGCGAATAATTAATGAAGGCATGCAATGGTATGGACAAGAACAGTTAGATAATGCAAAGAAATACCACAACACGAGTGGTACTCATATTAATGCATGGTTCTCATGGGTGGAGAAAATATTTGACCAAACGCTGACCTGGTGGGAATTGGCCTCCATTGATGCCAAGTTGGGAGCTAGCTAGCTACAGTTGCTTCAAGTAGAAGAAGAAGAGGTTGGAGAGAAGAGAGGAAGCTGGTGAAGAAGGGTGTTGGTGTGGGATATTTATGGAGGAAGGGGGTCTTGAATGGAGGGCTGAGATTTTAGATAGGGGTGTGTCACGAAGAAAGTTTGATCAAGAGTTCTGAGACGTACCCCCATCGCCCATCGACAATGCAAAAATGGTGATTCGAAGAAGAAGGCAGGGGACAGGGCGCGGCGCGGGGCTGTTGGATGGCGGTGGGGCAGCCGGCCGGCGGGGTGGGGGAGGGTGCTGAAGGGTCAAACAGTAGCGGGGGAGACTGGGCCGGGCGACAGGGCGGTGGCGGCGGTCTTCTCGGCGTTGTGGAGACCGGCCGGCGGCCAGAAAGACGGAGGATGACTCGGCGTCGTGTTGGCGGTGACCGGCGGCCTCAATCGGCGATGGTGCGGCAGCCGGGAGCGACGTCGGGGCGGGGAGAAGCGTCGGGAGGGTGAATACGTCGGTGGTAAAACAGTAAATAGAAGTTTATCTCCGAGTTCGAGTCGAAGTCTAAAGCGACGCGGGTAAAAAATAATTATTATTTTTTATAAATTAATAACTCACTTAACGCGTCTTAATACTTATATAATTCCATTTATTTTAACCGATTAAATCAATTCTTATTTAATTTTTTATAAACGAGTTTAATTTAATTCTACCTTTTGTTTGATAAGTGTGCCTTATATTAGTTTTCTATAAGGCTATTGAGAGGCAAGTTAGCTCTCACAAGTCTTGCTCACCTTTTCAGACGAAGTTTGCGCTGCCCAATTTGTGTCAATTTAAAATTTGACAATATTTCACGTAAATACAAGTGAATAACATTTTCTTTATTGCATGGGCATAGTCTAAAAACTATCATTCACCAATTTTTTCAATTTGGTATATACATTGTCCGTTGTCGTTCATGAGCCAAATTAATTGAAAAAGAGGGTTAGTCATGTTAGGAGAAAGATATTGGCTTATAGGCATTTAAATTTTGTTATTTGTAATTAGTCAAATTATTCAGAAATTAGAGTTCATTTGTGATCCTACTCCTTTTATTGGGAGGTTTTTTAAAAAAATGAAAGGTATATTTGGGTATATCAAAATTTTCATCCTTTTCTCCCTTAATCTATAAATCTTTAATGCCTATGACTATACAATGGGTGGGAAAGTTATATTAATTAGTTGGTTAGATGTCAGGCTATATATGTTGCTCGTTTACAAGGAACATGAAGTGGGGATCAATAGTATACATGTATAATATTGGATATGAGCAATGGCTATATTGATCCAAACAACCAGATACACAAATTCATTAATTACTATGTTTACTTTGTTATCTTTGACAGAAATGGTGAATCCTAGGATTATTATTCACAACCATATAAATGAAAATGGAACCCTAGGATTTATGTGCCAAAGCTTTTACCACTAGAACAAGGATAAATCAAGATAGCAAGAGTAAAGTACTGCAATTAGGTATATTTGGTTGTACAAATTCTCAATATTTAAACTCCATTAATATTGTTTAGTAGCAAATTTTTATTTGTACCCTGAACCATACTACATAACCCCCCCCCCCCCATATATATAGTTTTAAATGCCGTGCCCCGTAATCATATCGGATTTATAGCCGTAATGAGGTATATTTGATTCAACCAAGTTGAATTGGGTTCAATCAAATTCTAAAATTATAAATAAAATAATTTATTAAATATTAAAAAAATGTATACTGTCATTAGTATATTATTAAATATGGCTTTAAAATACCAGGATTTTTAATAAAAAATTTGATTTTGTAAAAAATTTGAAAAACCTGGTATGGATTAAAATGGTACGAAAGCTTAAACGTTAATAGATTGAAAGGTAGTACATGATATTGTAGGTATAATATGATATTTAAAACTATAAATTATTGCCCACTATGAGAATGCAACTTATTCTAATTTTTACCGTATAATTTTAAACCACATGAGATATTTCGTTTATTTTAAAGCCATACTAGATATTCCTTACTCTTCAAAACTCCATTAATTGTGTAAAGTATATTCTTTGGAGGCAGTAAAGTTATAGATTAGTGTTAGTATAAAAAATCGGGTTTGCATTTGAGTCCTAACCAATGCTACTGGAAAATAATATATATGATAAAGATTGCCTTAAAAATATCAACATGTATGATTATGGTCTTTTTAATCACAGGGAGAGATAATTGTAGCTTTTTTCTATATTAAGCAGATTATTATTGCTGGTTAACCATAGAAAATGGTGTTCTTTTTAATTTTTTATTACTGAATTTTCGAAAATTATATTTGTGAAGATAAAGATAGAATAACATATCAAGCACAAATAAATGTCCCTGTTCATGCTAGCTCATCTTGATAACCACACTCAGACTTTTATCCCCTTTAATACATCATATGTTCTGTATACTTTGGTTCAAAGTTCAAACTTCTTTATAAAAAAAATTCAAGCTTTCCTGTTATTGAAGAAGACGTTGGAAATAAAAAATACAACCCAACAAATCTGCCATGCACAAGAAACAATCCAAAAGGGCAGTTGAAGCTTCCCTGTGGCCGCTGCCTGCGTGCAAATGGAGATGATGACAAGATACAGTAAACATACAACTGCATCAAAGCTGTAACCAGCAGTGAAAAGGATATTGAAACTGAAAAAGCAAGATCTCGTATTCCTTTTCTACACGACATATCAGAATAAAATTAGGACTTTGTGTCCCCCCAAAATTTATGGTCGTTGACAATTTGTCACATCAATCAAAACATGAAACAATGTTTGATAGTAATAATTTGAACGACAGATCCATTTACCTCTTTCTTACTCACCTGTTTATCATCACTAAACAAGATTAGGAGGGTGGTCCTTTTGGGTTTTGTCCCACACACAAGTTCAGTGGGTAAAAGTTGTGGTGACTGCGTTGGATGGCACTATAAAGGGACAAAAATAGAGGTCCATATCCATGGCTTGGGGTCCAAAATTGACTGAGGTAGACACATATAGAGATGTGTCATTGTCTCCTCCGATGGACACTTTTTATGTAGACATGCCCATTTTTTTCCCAGACATAGCCTCCCTCGCATTGGCCCCCGATGTCCCCAACTCATCTGCACGGACTTGCCACCAAAAACTTAATCTTGACTTGCGGTTCATGTATTGCTTTTAAGCTCTATCAGTGACTGCTTGTCTTGTTTTCATATGTGCGCTAAATGAATCAAAAAATTAATAATTTGATTGAAGATAATTTTGTCGGATGACTGTAATTAAGGATAAAAACGGGTCAGATCGATTAAAATATGCTGTTGTTTATTCATGTAGTTTACGCTTTAATCATATGCCGCAAGATTGATGTTTAATTCTGTATATTCTTATGTATTTTACAAGTAGGTTATATGTATAACATAGTTTAAAAACTAAAAACCTAGACTGGACTATGTATGTCATGGAGTCGACTCGGAGTAACTCCAACTTGAAAGTTATTTATATTAATTATATAATTATGTAAATAAAAAGTTGTATAAAATTTGTACATATTACTTTGCATACTTAAAATCAATAAATATATGATTTATATTACTTAAAAATATTAATTTAATTAATTAAAAATAATAATATATTTTGATAATTTTAATAATGAATGACTTGAGGAGTCAATTACTAAATCAGTCACTGAGAGTAATTTATGGAGTTTAATTCTACAATGTATAGAGTGAAGTCAACATGGAAAGTTTTTGGAATCAAACATTTTTTTTAAAAAATTATCGTCTATTTATTGTGATATTTACTTTAATAGAAAAAATTAGTGAGTTAAATTGTACTAATTTAGAGGCCAAGCTGGCATGTAGTCTTTTAACGGTCTATTATTTAATTCCTGATTTGCCTTGGAGTAAAATTTCATGGCAAGTTTGGTAAATTGTGTTTTCTTCAAATATTTTCTTTACCACTTTTGCTTCACAAAAAAACGACTCGGGATGTCATAAAAGAAACGTAAATTTAAATGATTTAACCTTTGTCCAGAAAAAAGATGATGTAAGAAAAGAAAACTATTTAATATTAATTAAATTAGGCAATTTAATATTTCTTTAGACATATAATACATTAGGTGGGATTGAGTTAATACATAATAATTAATTGGCTCAATGCCATATAAAATTTAGATGGCTTAATCACTCGTACCAAATGTTCCAGCTATTTGAAAAATTAACTATACAAAATTTATTTTAACAAGAATAATTTCACGGCTAGTTATTCATCAAATAAAAACAAACATTGTTTATAAAACTTTCCAAATTATAATATTAAGATTCAATTTATTATTTGGGCTGAATTGAGGTCTACATCTTACCTATGAGCTAACCTTAGGGAGATCTTACGATGAGTTTAAAATGTTTAGAACTCATTGTTGTAGTCAGGCCGGCAACGGCGCATGCAAAGGTCATGGGTATGCAAAGGGTGTATGCAAGTGGAGTTGTGTACGTCCTAAGTAACTGTTTCATCACCCCATACATAATAGGCCAATGAGAGAAAATTGCTATTAGCACGGTAAAATATAAAATGAGATTAAATAACTTTCTAAATTATAATATTAAGATTCACTCTATTATTTGGGCTGAATTGAGGTGTTACATCTTACCAATAAGCAGGGAGATCTTACAATGAGTTGTAGCCAATGAGATCTTACATCTTACCTCTATTATTTAGAACTTATAGTTGTAGCCAGGTTGGCTATGACATATGCAAAGGCCATGGGTATGCAAAGGCGTATGCAAGTGGAGTTGTGTATAATAGGCCAACGAGAGAAAATTGTTATTAGCATGATGAAATATACGTTGCATCTCACATCGAAAACATTAGCATGGGCAATGTCTCATCTCATCATGGAAAACATTGGCATGGGCAATTGTTGAAAAAGATGAGAAACCCAAGATTATAAATTGTTATTAGGAATAGAAATAGATAAAAAAAGTTTTTTTGTTTTTCACGTGTTCACAAAAAATGCACACGCACGTGCCATTATATATTTTGTGGCAAGGTGGGGCCTTATATATGATATCTACTTATGTCACATTCTATCTCGTGGGCCCATTATGTATTGGGTGGTGAAACTGTTATTTATGATGTGCACAGCTCCACTTGAACGTATGTATTAGTTGGTGAAACTGTTATTTATGATGTGCACAGCTCCTCTTTGAATACCCATGCCTAGGGTGCTAAACGAGTGGACGAGTCGAGTTGAATTTATGTTCGAACTTAACTCAAATAGTTTGATATTCATTTAAATTTGGCTTGAGATCGAATAAGTTTTTAATATATATACTTGAAATCAACTTTGAATATTTTTATTGTGTTCGTATTCGATTCGAACTCGAATATACTTATACTTGAAATTGATTTGAACATTTTTATTATGTTTGTATTCGACTAGAGCTCGAATATACTTAACACTGTTTAGTTTTGACGAACTCGAAATTATATATAAAATAGCTTAGATGGAAAGTCTTCACTAAATAGTGTAGACAAGTGATATTATATGTATTATTATATTATTTTATCGAGTCGAGTTCGAGTTATAATTGAGTCAAATTGAGTTAAATATTGCCTTGCTCAAATTTAACTCGTAAGATTCGAGTTTGAACTTGAGCATTTAAATGTCGAGTTTCGAGTCAAGCCGAATGCCAAATACTAAGGAGCTGGCTTATTCAATTAACAGCCCTACCCATGGTCTCCTGTAAAATTATTTAATAGAAGAGGAAAAAATATTTAGTTAGGTAGAGGAGGAGGAGAGCCGGACTGAAGCAAAGGCAAAGGAAGTGGCGGCAGCCATGGGAAGGAATTGCGCTGGCGGTGGAGTGTGGCTTGAGTTTGGATGACGGTGATGGGTGGTAGCGTGCTCTACAATGGTGAGCTCCGGCGGAGCTCAACCATGGCACCTCCCTCCCGACCACTCTTATAGGTGGGGCCTATACATCTGCGCTTAAATCTTTTATACTTTTCATGTTGCATCTTTTACATTCACATTAAACATGCACTTGTAGGTAATGTGAAGGGTAACGAGTAAGGTGGGAAGGCCTAGGGAGTAACTTTAACTAAATCAATTTCTTTTTAAAATTTTCAAATTATTTGATGAGATTTTTTTAAACAGCTATTTGATGAGATTTTCTTGATCTGGTTTGAGAGTTAATCCGGAATAGACGGTTAGGTACATAATTGTGAAAAGATATTTTTTCGGAATTTTAAAATGTTCAAAATGGAAAAAATAGATTAAAATATATATATAAAGACTATTCAAAGTTATTTAAACTTTGGTAATTTGATAGCAAATATTGCGTAAGATTTTGTGCAGGAGGATTCATATTGTTGGCCCTAGTTTAAAAGAAAATCTAATAAAAAAGATTAAAAATAAATTTATGTATAGTTAGGGTTGTTTAGTTTTTTATTTTAGTAAGGTTTAATAACTTACAATTTACTACTTATTTAAAACTCATGACTTGAGTCAAAATTTTGCATTAAAGATGATTCAGCCGTCGTTTCGAGTTGAGTCACTTTCATGAGATGTGTGATGTGCCAAAGCCGACGGTTTGTTATAAGTAATAAAGGTAAATTGTACTTGAGTATATAAAGAAAATATTAGAAAAATGATAAAAAATGTGTTATAAGAGTATATAACAGTATGCCATATATATTTTTTATATATTTGATTGTAAAATTATTTTTAGGCCAAATAACACGTTAGGACACATTATATAACGGGTTAGGTTGGTTGTTAGTTATAAAATAGGTCATTTTAATGTTATTGATTGTATTATATTTTATGATATTTTTCTATATTTTTTGTATTTTTTAAGAATTTATTAAGAATTAGTTATTATTTTTTACACGTCGAAGTCAAGTCAACTTTTAATTACGAGATTGCCACCCAAAACCTTCCTTACGAAGTTTTCCCCTCTCTCCCCGATTGCCACCCTAATGCCGCCGGTGACGCTACCTCTGGCCGCCACACTGTCGCCGACCTTTGACAGAGCTTCACCGAGCCGTCCCCCTTGCTTCCTGAATTTGAGTCCCGAAATGCGCGACCAAGCCCTAATCATCGCTGATTGCCGACGAGAAAAAGTATAATTACTTTCGACCTAATTATTTAAAATGAATAATTATTAGTAGGACATGTTAGGATTTGATTGATTGACATAATTAATTACTTAGATTGTAAATAAAAATGAACTTGATTGATTTGAATGATATGAAATGAATGTTAATGACTTAATGAGGTAAATTAAGTATAAATTTCTACTTAATTGCAATGCAATTTAGATAACCATGATGGGAATTGATGTGAATAGGGCTGATGAGTATGTTATTTAGGATGTGTGAATGCATCATTTAGATAATGGGTGTTAGGTTTTAGATTTAATGTGACAGAGTAAGAGCTTGCCGCCTAGGCATGTGAATATGATTGGAGCTTCTACTAGGTTAATTTAGGACTTGTTTCTGATTTGACCTCTCACACTATCATGAATTGGTTTGATAGGTAAGCGGACGTGTCGAGTGATAGATTTATCATATCCCACTCCACATGGGCCATTTAGTAGATAACATTTCCGGATTAATAACCCTCGTGGATAAGATCCCTCGATTATGTTTTAAAAAACTCAGATCTAGATCATAATGCTTTCAGGCTTTCTATATTAAAATCTATACCTAGATCATGTATCTATAGTTTTTTCGATTTTTTAGTGAGATGTGAGACAAGCGGAAAGTCGTCATCCAGGGATTGCGTGCCAGTAAAGAGGCTATTGATTGGTGAGTAAGCTAGTTTCATTCCCGAGGGATCCTGACAACTCCACATTTTGAGTTCCTCAAACCCAAAGAAGTATGTACTGGATAACAGGTACTACAATGTACCTCTTGTCTAGACTTATGGATTCAAAAAGTACTGAAGGCGCTTGCTTTAGAGTACTTGGTCTCTGTGCTCAAAGCAAAGAGTTATATAGATGATGTAGAGGGCTTTAAGATAATTTATTTTCCCGAGCGTGGGATAGTCTGTAAAATGCCAAAGCATCTGATGAGTTAGAATGGAGATGTTGTTCAAGCCAAGGCTTACGACTCCTGATTAGTGCCCTTATGAGTGATTCTAATAAAGAAGTATATGATTGATTTTATTTAACATAAGAGTCAACTCTCATGTGCTAGTTTGATTATGTTGTTATTTCTTGATGGGTAACATTCATTATTAACTTTTTTGTATTATATATGTAGGTTAGAACCTGAATGACTGAGCAATGTCGGGACCACAGAGGAGTAACAATGTAATTTGCACACATGTACCTGCCGAGATGGAATGAAAATTGTCGTGTGCATAAATTATTGTGAATTATGATAGGAAAAATATTATAATGTTTGATTGCATGAAATGTTGTCCGTGAAAAGTCATGAAATGTTTTACGTGTGGTTATTATTATGCATAGAATGGAACAAGTTTAGTAATTAGAATTGACACTCGATTCAGGAAGATGAAAAATGATTATGACATGCCAATGTTGTGAGAAATCACTTTGTTTTGGCAATATTTTATGTTTTATCGTTATATATATATATATATATATATATATATATATATATATGGTATTGCCGTTGACAGGGTAGTCCCTATTGTACTTTTAGGAGTAGACTCTGCACCTTTTGTTTCAAAAATTGTTGTTTTTCGAATTTTAATGGGTTTGTTTTGTTTTAGATATGAATTATATATTACATCATGCATTTATAACAACGTTAGAACCTAAATATCTCGTCTATAAATTATATGTTTGACATCTACCATCTTAAGACGCCAAAGGTAAATCCGAATGAATTTGATCGAATCACATAAATTACTAAACGGTTCGGTTGGTGGTAAGCAATTCCGGTGTGGTTTGCTGTGTAAATTGAAATGGGATGCTACATCTTAAGCAAATAAATGTTGAAATTGTGGTGGCCATAAAATGAGGCCAAATTGAATGATGTTCAGAATTTTGTTTATTTGAATACATTAATAATTGAACTTATTCGAGTTTAAATTTATGAATTTGATTACATTGATTAATGAATTTATTCAGTTTAAATTTATGAATTTTTGCTTAAAGGTGTATGTATTTCAATTCTGGTCAGACTTATTAATATTTGCATTAATTTGAATTTGAGTAGCGATATATGTAGTGTGCATGTAATTTAGTTATAATTATGCTTGATATTATTCAAGGTAATTTGAATTCAAGCTGTTATTAATATAATTTAATTTGTATCATTTTATATAATTATTTGTCAAATTTACATTATAAACCTAATTGCAATTTTAATATTAAAATAATATATTTAGTTAATCGTATATGATATTATTATGTTTTGTTTTATAGTTGATATTGAATCTCACTCTCTTATTAATGCTTTTTATTAAAGTATATTTTTATTGGTGTTAATCTATAAAAATCGGTTTGTTATAATGTTTAATACATAATATTTTTATTATAAAAGAACTTTGTGAGTCGAGTTTGAAACAAATTTATGCCAAATCGAGTAGAAACAAATTTTGATTCGATTGACTATAATATTGAATATTAAATATTGTCATCTAAGTCATTACCTTCATTTTACTTAAGTTAAAATCGACAATAAATAATATAATGACTTGGTCTAATTATAAACAAAAAGATATAGTCATTTCTTTAAAAGTAGTTAAATCAAAATTAAAAGATCATAAGTACTTCCAATTATAAACTGATTGCTACTAACATATTGATTCTTATCAAAATAAATAATGTATATATATATATATATCCAACGTCATTCAAAGAAATTTTGTGACATTTTTTGAATGATTCATGAGCATAATATATATCTATCCTCCACTACGGTCTTGATTTTGCTCCTGTAGTAATTGTAATGATATGACCTAACTATAAATTTTTATTTCTAGTTATTTATTTAAAAATGGTTAATTTAAGTTAAAAATTATAAACACGTCTACTCTTATAAATACATACATATAGATTAGATCAGTACTCTTTATTTAATGAGCCTCTATGCAAGCTGCTCAATTTTTGTACATCATCATTTCAATCAAATTGTGAGAATTAGTATCCCCATACTTAGAGGAAAAGTGTGGTGACCAAGCCATGCAACTTAAACCTCTCCATCAGCATCTTCCTCACCACTGATCTTTTTTCTAAACTCCTTCCTTGAAGCTTGATGCACTTGCACCACTTAGCACAAGCAAACCACTTAGCACAAGCAACGTCGATGAAGAAATTGACAGTGGTAAGGGCAGCAAGGAGGAAGTAAAACCTATCCAGATGGCCCTTGTTGAGGTTCCCAGGGATCCATCCAGGTCTGTCATCACCTGTGGTAATCTCCACACCCAGGCTCACTAGCACGCTGCTCATATAGTTCCCTAGGGAAATGGAGGTCATGCACAGGGCACTGCCAAAGCTTTTGAGCTCATCTGGTGCCTGCCCATTGAAGAATTCCAGCTACCCAACATACATAAACACCTCAGAAGCTCCAACAATGTGTATTGAGGGATTTGCCACAAGATGCTGAGAGAACTATGTTGGATGTTGGACATAAATATATACATGAATTTAGAATTGTAAATATGCTATTTAAGGTTGACCAAAATTTAATTATTCTATTAAAGTTAAGTATTTATGGGCCGTTAATAAGGTGTGGAATTTAAGTGAATACTAGAAATAAAGGTGTGGAATTCGATGTATAAATATGATTTATGTAATTTCTCTTATATATACTTATATATGTACGCGCCAAGATATTGTATTATTGTTAAAATATTTGGCATATATTTAAGTAATCCGGATTTAGATCATTGGAAAGTAGCCAATAAAGGTCACGAGGTATCATAAAATAAAATATTACATGCTTACATATCGGAAGTTAGATCAACTTGAAATTATTGGGTATTATGATTCCAATTTTGGTGGATGTCAATCTATACTTATTTACTGGAAAAGCTATTTCTTGGAAGAGTGTTAAGCAGATACTCATAGCTTCTTCCACCATGGCAGATGAATTCATAGTTTGTTATGAGGCATCCGATCAGGGAATATGGTTGGTGAACTTTATCACAAGGCTGCGCATTGTTGATAATATTGAAAGACCACTTAAATTATTTTGTGATAATTAGTCAGCCACATCATATTCAAATAACAACATGAGCTCATAGAGATCAAGTTCCTTGTTGTGTAAGAAAGAGTTTATAGTGATAAAGTTTAAATAAAGTCTCTATAGAGCATATTAGGACAAACTCCATTGTTGTGGATCCGCTTACTAAAAGGTTACCGCTGAAGGTCTTTCATGAGCATATTGCTAATATGGGTGTAGTGTCATTTGATGATATACTACTTTAGTGAGAGTTTGTTTTATTGTAGTAATTGGTTTATGCTTCACTCTTTTACTCTATTTTGGTGATCTTATAAGGTTGGACAAATTAAAAATAAACATGTTCAGATCAAATTATATTTAATTTTCATGCTACATATCCACACTTGATCTATATAATTTAATTATATTGATGTATGTGACCATGAATAGGTTTAGTTTCAATAAATACAATAAAAATCGTCTTGATCCTATATTAACATTGATTAATAAACGAGATTGTTATCTTTATATACATATTTAGTCCAAGTGAGAGATTGTTAGATGTTAAACATAAATATATACATAAATCTAGAATTTTATAATATGATGTTATTTAAAGTTGACCTAAATTTAATTGATCTATTAAAGTTAAGTATTTATTAGTCATAAATAAGGTGTGCAATGTAATATCATAAATAGTGTGAATATCATAAATAAAGGTGTGAAATTCGATGTATAGATACTATTTTCGGAATTTCTCTTTTATGATGGGTGAAATTGAAATTATTAAACTAAGGCTATAAATAAGAAGGTTATGGTCCTGAAATTCATATCTTGTTTATTCGGGTATCTTTATTGTTTAAAACTTTGGTTTTGAAAACTAATATTGAAGTTGGAAGATTAAGATCTAAGGTAGTAAAGAATCATTTTACTTTTATAAAATAAATTATGTTTCTGCTATTCAATTTTATTTACTTGTTGATTTGATATAAAAATTAATTTAAATTTAAGTTATAAAGATCTAACAAACTAAACTCTTCCGGGTGCTTGCGATTGGCATCTGCATGTTTCAACCTGTAGATCTCCACTATCCCAGCTGAGAGCATGGCTAAGATGGCAATGATCAGTCCAACTCCCATCCTCTCCAACTCTGTGAGTCCTCTGTTTCTCACTCTAACGACAATTGGGTTGATGCTGTACAGGAAGATGAAGGTGGCAACACTGAGGATGTCAAAGGCAGACATGCTTGCAGCGGGGATTCAGAAGTTTGAGATGATTGTGGTCATGGCTGCTCCTTGCACCCCAAAGAGGGAGGCCATTTGAGTGAAAAACACAGAGTAGAGGATAGTGCAGATCAAGATTGGGAGTAGTCTCAATATGCATTTCACTTCCTCCAATTGAGTAACTGGGCATAGGCCCTGGGGGTTCTGAACTAGCTCTTGGTCCTTGTTCAAATCCTCTGTAGTGATCACTGCAGCTTTGTCCACAAACATGTGCCATAACATTAACAAGTTAACATGTGAACAATCTTTTAACTTTAAATAACAGAATTTCGTTTATAGAATAACTGAATTCTCACTTGAACCCGGAGGTATGTAACATCTTTCTTCCTGCCTTAGACTCAGATTCCATGGATTCAATCTCATGTGGATCATCATCACCATTTTGTGTCAAACATGCGAGTTGAAAGGAACCATTGTAAGGTGGGCATAATCAAAGAGAGTGATAAATAACAAAGTAGATACCCAAAGGCTGTGAGGCATGTCAATCAAGTAAATTAATTGTACAGGACAAAGATGACTTGGAAGATGGCGCAGGTCTTATGTCGTCCCCATTTGCTTATGTTGTTGGCCGCCTCGGCGTTGTCTTGTTGAGGCACTCTAGTGAGGAACAGCACCAGGTTCACCCCACCCCAAAGAATGCAAGCGTTGCCTGCCCTTGGTTCACTGTTACATGTTGTCCATATTCGACACGAGTTAAAATCCACTTTTGATAGTGCTAGAATGTGTCAAATCCAAATCAGACCAGAGTTGGAAATTAGCAGAGAAGAATGAAGCTTCTCCATGGCTCCTAGAGCAGAGTGGTAATAAGAGAGATAGACCAGGTAATGCGGTGTATTGTTCCGCCTACAATTTCTTTGTGTGATGTGGGACACTTCTTGCCTCTTTGTTCTAGCTGACAAGCTTCCTTTGGGTAGCTTTTCTTCTTTTTCTCTTTTTATCTTTTGCGTAACGGGGAAGAAAATTTTTGTTTGGTCTTAAAATGCGTGAATTTTTTAGGAAAGAATAGGGGTGGGTATTGGTTGGACGGATGTCGAACAAACTGTGTTGTGTCTGTCCGATATTTTGTTGGACAAAATTTGTCTGACCGAATCATGCCTGAGTTGTCCATCGGCCCCAAGCACTGTCTATGGACAGTCTGAAATCAAATATATTTCATAGAGCCGTCATCTCCTCCGCCGTTGCCTGCCGACCCGCCTGCCGCCTACGTACCCCCTCCGCCTCCGTGCATAGCCCTTCTGCCACCGACTGCGTACCCCTCCGCTGCCCTACCTGCCGAGGCGAAGCTGTTCATGAGGAACTTCCTCGACGAGGCCGGAGAGTAAGCGCAATCGGACTACTTCGCCAAGTACGGGGAAGTGGTATGGTCAGTGGTGTCGAGGGACAAGAGCACCGGGAACCCAAAGGCTTCGGTTTTGTGAGTTTCGCCACCACCGAGTGCGCGGACAGGGCCCTTCAAGACGACCGGCAGCATGTCCTTCTTGGGAGGACAATCGGTTCCCCTTATCTAGGGTTTATACATGGTGTGTATTTGCATTGATGCTTTGATTTGAAATTTGTTTGTAGCTGACATGTTGATGATTGTTGGGGAGTTTTTAAGGAGAATTGGGTTTTTTTATTATATAGATTTTGAATAATTTAGCAGTATTGTTGTTGATTTGGAGAAATTTGTTAGGTGTGATGTAACTAGGTATTGTATGGTGGCTTCTGTTTGTTGTTTTTTTTGGTAGTTGGTGGATTTGTATTTGGTGTGGGTTCTGACAAGTTTGGATTGGATTTTGAGGGACTGTTCTACTTCTTTGTCTGCTGCTGTTTTGGTATTTGATCTTTCGTTGGATTTGGGGCGGTTTTGAGTTAGTTTTTGTGTTGGAAAAGGTTGTGTATTTTTGTACGTTGGGATTTTTGGATCATTCGGGCTTTAGCCTTATGGTGAAGAACCTAATTCTTCCTCCACGTTTCAACCACTTCTGCGTCTTGTCATCTTTTTTCCTGAACTTCTTTGGGTGGACTTGTGATGAACTTTTGAATCTTTTTATTTTTTCTTTTTTGGGTTTTTGCCTTGTTGGCTGCCCCCCAAAGTATTTGTTTTGTTTTCGCCACTTTTTTAATTTCTCATGGGAAGGTGAGGAAGATGTATTAAAAAAAAACAGTTCTTGATGGTTGGTTATTGTTCAAGTGGGTGATGGGGGTATGCCTCAGAACTCTTGATCAAACCTTCTTGGTGACTCGGACTGGCTTTCTTTTTAGGTTATTTTAGATATTAAATATTTATTTTATGCATAAATTTAATTAATTTTACTACATATTATGATTTGAAATTTGTATAAAATGTAATATTAGCTTCATGTAAGGCTTAATCTTATTAATATAAAATATTGAACACTCGGTTGGTCGGACGGTCGAAAAAGAAATGTTTATATTTAGTTTGTTTTTATTCGGTCTGATTTGGGCGATTGAATTCAGTCGGTTACATTCAGTTGAACATACTTTGAACTTCGGTCAAATTCGGTAATTTGGAAAATCTTCCTTAAATGTAGGCAGAGACATCCAAATTATTGAGTCCAACCGAAGTCCGAAACATGTCCAATTGAATTTGACTGACCGAATTCGACCAAATAAAAGCAAACTAAATATAGACATTTATTTGTTCGACAGAACGACTAATCGAGTGTCCAATATTTTATATGAATAACATAATGCCTTGCATGAAGTTAATATTACGTTTTATAGAAATTTCAAATCATAATATGTAGTAAAATTAATTAAATTTATACATAAAATAAATATTTAATATCTAAAATAACTTAAAAAGAAACCCAGTCCAGTCACTGAGAAAGTTTGATCAAGAGTTTTGAGACGTACCCCCATTTCCCACATGAACAAACACCGACAATGCAAAAATGGTGATGCACGAAGAATACAGTAAAATCAGATGCAGTTGCTAAAGAACTGTTTTATTTTAATACTTCTTCCTCACCTTCTCAAGAGAAAACAGAAAAGGCGACGAAAACAGAGGAAGGGGAGACTTTGGGGAACAGCCGACAAGGCGAAAAACTTAAAAAAGAAAAAATAAAAAGATTCAAAAGTTCATCACAAGTCCACGCGAAGAAGTTCAGGGACAAGATGCAGAAGTGGTTGAAACGTGGAGGAAGAATTAGGTTCTTCACCATAAGCTAAAGCCTGAACGATCCAAAAATCCCAACGTCAAAAAATACACAACCTTTCACAACACAAAAACTAACTCAAAACCACCCAAACTTCAACAAAAGATCAAAAACCAAAATAGCAGCTAGCGAAGAAGAAGAACAGTCCCTCAAAATCCAATCCAAATTTGTCAAAACCCACGTCAATAACAAATCCACCAACTTGGAAAAAAAACCAAATCATGACACTAAGGAAAAAAATAGAAGCCACCGTACAATACCTAGTCACATCACACCTATCAAATTTCTCCAAATCAACGACAATACCACTAAATCATTCAAAATCTATATAAATATATATAAAAAATCCAATTATCCTTAAAAACTCCCCAACAATCATCAACATGCCAGCTACAAACAAATTTCAAATCAAACATCAAACGCAAACACACAACATGTATAAACCCTAGATAAGGGGAACCGACCGTCCTCCCAAGAAAGACATGCTGCCTGTCATCTTGAAGGGCCCTGTCCGTACACTCGGTGGTGGTGAAGCTCACAAAGCCGAAGCCTTTGGGTTCCTGATTCTTTTGTCCCTCGACACCACCGATTAGGCCACCTCCCCGTACTTGGCAAAGTAGTTCGACGGCGGTTGCTCCCCGGTCTCGTTGGGGAGGTTCCTCTCTAACAGCTTCGCCTCGGCAGGCAAGGCAGCAAAGGGGTTACGCAAGCAGTGGTGGAGGTAGTACGTACGGTGGCAAAGGGGTATGTAGGTGGCTTGTAGGGCGGTAGAGGAGATGACAGCTCAATGAATAGTACTCGTCAGGGTAAGTTATTTGATCCATGGACATTGCTTGGGTCCGATAGACAACTCGAGCAATGATTCAGTCGAATAATTTTTGTTCGACGAAATTTCGGACAGACACGGACTATAACTTGTCCAACATAAATTTGACCAATGCCCACCCCTAATTTTGGAGGTTGATAGTAATGAATGGAGAAATCCATGCGACAAATTATCCAGTGGTGATATGCAGCTGCCATTTGCTATATCCAAGGGAAAAAATGCTGGCCATTGATTGAAAGGTGACAGGAAAAGGAGGGGGGTCTCTTTCTACAGATCCAACGTCGGGTTGATTTCACGACATTTACATATGTTGGTTAATTTTAATAGATGGATTCCACTAAGATGTTTCCCCTTGATGAAAATAGTTAAAGATCATTTAATACAATTTAATTAGTTGTCGTTTATAATGTTGTGGACCTCATAAGTCTTACTCACCTTTTCAGACGAAGTTTGCGCTGCCCAGTTTGTGTTAATTTGAAATTCAACAATATTTCACATAAATGCAAGTGAATAAAATTTTCTTTATTGCATGTGTTGGGCCCTTTGGGCCCATACTTAAGCTCCGAAACCATTATTGGGCCTTTCGGGCCCCCAAAAGGAACTTTAAACAAATAAAAGAAACTTACAATAGGTGTCACGAGTCTCTTTTAATCGGAAAACTAGTTTAAGGAATAAGGTTTTCTCATTACTATATATACAAATCACCAACAATCTCTACGACCGATGTGGGACAAACCCAATAACTCTTCTTCATACATCGGGCGTGGCCCGAAACTATCCTCGTCTGACACACTCCCCTTAAATCATACGACACCCACCTGAAAAATTCCTCTTCAAATCATCAGGTAGAACTCGTGAAGGAAACAACAACAATTGGCGTAACCAAACCCGGCTCGAATTTGGCTCGGCCCCCACCAAAGCTCTAAAACCACTATTGAGCCCTTCAAGCCCTAAAAAGGACTTTAAACAACCAAAGTAAACTCGCAATAGATGTCATGAGCCTCTTTTAATCCAAAAGCTAGCGTAAGGAATAAGGCTTTCCCATTAGCCTATATGCAAGTCACCAATAACCTCTATGACTGATGTGAGACCAACCTAACAACATGGGCATAGTCTAAATACTATCATTTACTAAATTTTTCAATTTGGTGTATACATTGTCCGTTGTCCTTCACGAGCCAAATCAATTGAAAAAGAGGGTTAGTCATGTTAGGAGAAAGATATTGGCTTATAGGCATTAAAATTTTGTTACTTGTAATTAGTCACATTATTCAGAAATTAGAGTTCATTTGTGATCCTACTCCTTTTATTGGGAGGTTTTTTTAAAAAATGAAAGGTATATTTGGGTATATTAAAATTTTCATCCTTTTCTCCCTTAATCTGTAAATCTTTAATTCCTATGATTATACAATTGGTGGGAAAGTTATATTAATTAGTTGGTTAGATGTCTGGCTATATATAGTGTTCGTTTACAAGGAACATGAAGTGGGGATCAATATTATACATGTATAATATTGGATATGAGCAATGGCTATATTGATCCAAACAACCAATACACGAATTCACTAATTACTATGTTTACTTTGTTATCTTTGACATAAACGCAAATCCTTGTGATTATTATTCACAACCATATAAATGAAAATGGAACCCTAGGATTTATGTGCAAATTTTTATTTGTACCATGAACAATATTACATAATAATTGAATGAGCGTGCACAATATATGATTCCAACACTTCCCCTCCCCTCCTTCCACATATACATAGTTTTAATTACTATATCGGTAATCATAGCGGATTTATAACCGGTATGAGGTATATTTGATTCAACCAGGTCAAATCAGATTCAATTAGATTCGAAAATTATAAATAAAATTATTCATTAAATATTAAAAAAATATAGATTGTCATTAGTATATTATTAAATACAGGTTTAAAATACCGGGATTTTCAATAATAAATTGGATTTCGTAAAATTTCATATTAAAAAACCTGGTATGGATTAAAATTGTACAAAAGCTTAAACGTTACCGGATTGGAACGTAGTGTGTGGTATAGTAGGTACCGCTTGGTGGTACAACGTAATATTTAAAACTACGAATTAGTGCCCACTATAAAAATGCAACTTATTCTAATTCTTACCGTATAATTTTAAACCACATGAGATATTTCCTTACCATTCAAAACTCCATTAATTTTGTAAAGTACATTCTTTGGTGATAAAAAAGTTTTAAATTAGTGTTAATTCAAAAAATAGGGTTCATAGTTGAGTCCTAGCCAATGCTACCATGAAATAATATATATGATAAAGATTGCCCTAAAAATATCAACATGTATGATTATGGTTTTTTTAATCACAGGGAACGATTATTGTAGCTTTTTTTTTCAAATTAAGCATATTATTATTGCTGGTTAACCATAAAAAGTGGTGTTCTTTTTTTATTTTTTATTACTGAATTTTTGAAAATTGTATATGTGAAGATAAAGATAGAACAACATATCAAGCACAATGTCCCTGTTCATGCTAGCTCATCTTGATAACCACACTGGCACTTTTATCGCCTTTAATACATCATATGAATAGGGTTGCTAATTGGGTGAGCCAGCTCGTGAGTATTTAGTGTTCGGCTCGGCTTGACTCGACTCGAAACTCGACATTTAAATGCTCGACTCGAACTCGAATCTTAGGAGCCGAGCTTGAGCAAGGTCGTGTTCGACTCGACTCGACTCGACTGCGGTTGTAACTCGAACTCGACTTGTAGTTCGACTCGAACTCGACTCGATAAAATAATATAATAATATAGTCTTTATATTATATTATATATATATATATATATAATATAATATAATAACAAAGAAGCAAGATAGTTGAGATGGTAAGTATTCACCTTGATGACTTGAAGGTTGTGGGTTCAAATTACATTGGCCTTTTTTTTTAAGTGAGTTACTTTTGACTTTTAATCGGCGAACGAGCTCACAAAAATTAAACAGTTTAAGTATATTCGAGCTCGAGTCGAGTTCGAACACATAAAAGATATTCGAGTCGAACTCGAGCATGTATGTCCAAAAGTCGTTCGATCTCGAGTTGAGTTTGAACGAGTTTCAAACTATTCGAACCGAGTTCGAACACATGTTGAACTCGGCTCGCTCGCTCAATTAGCACGAAATTGGGGGCGTCAGATATGTATCTGGTGGGCCCAGACCGGGAACTGACAGTCGGTTCTTTTTGTTCACTGGGACCCGCTAGCCAAAGTAGAACAACATGATTTCAATATTTTTTAAAATCTTTTAATCATTATTGTTAACATAATCAATGTAAGGTTTCATGATTAATATTGCCCGTAAAACTCAATGAGTAAGTAGAGATACATGAATGATAATACCCATTAATTACTGAATTTTAAAATTCTCATCAAAGGTATTTAATGGCCTCTGATTTGCCAACAATTGATTGGACCTTGTATTATATTAATTATAAGACCTTACGGTTGATCATCAGTTTTACTATAAATAAAGGATAATTACTATAGAATCATTTTAATAGATGGTTGATGATTGTAACCTAATAAAAAGCTAGTTTGTGAGTACAAACAAAATTATTGAATAATGAACTTCATTTATACGGTGACACTAATGTATTTTTTTTATTGTTATTATTGTCATTAACATAAAACAAGTGAGACTGGTACAGAACGACCAACTTAAAAAATAAGAGCTATACTCAATTAAAGGATTATGATTAATACTTTTTCATTTTAGTAGGAGCAAAAACCTAAGTACTAATTGCACCCCCAACTTATGCCAAATCGAGTAGAGGCAAATTTTGATTCAATTGACTATAATATTGAATATTAAATATTGTCATCTAATTCATTACCTTCATTTTAATTAAGTTAAAATCGACAATAAATAATATAATGACTTGGTCTAATTGTAAACTAAAAGATATAGTCATTTCTTTAAAAGTAGTTAAGAAAAATTAAAGATCATAAGTACATCAAATTATAAACTGATCCCTATTAATATATTGATTCTTATCAAAATAAATTATATATATATATATATATATATATATATATATACCAACGTCATTCAAAGAAATTTTTGTGACATTTTTTTAATGATTTATGAGCCTAATATATATCTATCGTCCACTACGATCTTGATTTTGCTCCTGTAGCATTTGAAATGATATGACCTAACTATAAATTTTTAATTCTAGTTATTTATTTAAAAATGGTTACTTTAAGTTAAAAATTATAAACACGTCTACTCTTATAAATACATACATATAGATTAGATCAGTACTCTTTAGTTAATGAGCCCCTATGCAAGCTGCTCAAATTTTGTACATCATCATTTCAATCAAATTGTGAGAATTAGCATCCCCATACTTAGAAGACCAGTGTGGTGACCAAGCCATGCAACTTAAACCTCTCCATCAGCATCTTCCTCACCACTGATCTTTTTTTCTACATTCCTTCCTCGAAGCTTGATGCACTTGTACCACTTAGCACAAGCAATGTAGATGAAGAAATTGACAGTGGTAAGGGCAGCAAGAAGGAAGTAAAACCTATCTAGATGGCCCTTGATGTTCCCAGGAATCCATCCAGGTCTGTCATCACCTGTGGTAATCTCCATTCCCAGGCTCACTAGCAAGCTGCTCATATAGTTCCCCAGGGAAATGGAGGTCATGCACAAGGCACTGCCAAAGCTTTTGAGCCCATATGGTGCCTGCCCATTGAAGAATTCCAGCTGCTCAACATCCATAAACACCTCCGAAGCTTCAATCAATGTGCATTGAAGGATTTGCCACAAGATGATGAGGGAACTATGTTGGATGTTAGACATAAATATATACACGAATTTGGAATTGTATAATATACTATTATTTAAGGTTGACAAAATTTTAATTATTCTATTAAAGTTAAATATTTATAGGCCATAAAGAAAGTGGAATTTAAGTAAGTACTAGAAATAAAAGTGTGGAATTCGATGTATAGATATAATTTTTGTAATTTCTCTTTTATAATGGGTCAAATTGAAATTGTAAACAAAGGCTATTAATAAGAAGGCTATGGTCCCTGAATTCATATATAGTTTTCGTTTTGGTTTATCATTGTCTAGAACTTTGGTTTTGAAAACTAATATTGAATTTAGAAGATCAAGATTTAAAATAGTAAAGAATCATTTTACTTTTATAAAATCAGGTACGCTTCCGCTATCTAGTTTTATTTACTTGATGATTTGTTATGAAGACTATTTTAAGTTTAAGTTATAAAAATTTAACAAGCGGCATTAGAGCCAACTTCATTTCAGATCATTGAGAAATAGTTTTATTTGTGTTTAATTATGGATTGGATCTATCCATTTCTATATCTCATTCATGTCTAAGGATTCAAAATCATCCCACATTCTTCATATTGTTTACATTTGGTGTTTAGTCACGGGGGGCGGGGGGTGCATTTGCACAAACATGCGTGTTGAAAGGAAACATTGTAAGGTGGGCATAATCAAAGAGTGTGATAAATAACAAAGAAGATACCCAAAGGCTGTGAGGCATGTCAATCAAGTAAATTATTGTACCAGGACAAAGATGACTTGGAAGATGGCACAGGTCTTATATCGTCCCCAGTAGGAGACACTAAGGAAGGCGCCGACAAGGGAGAAGATATAGACAGTGCCGGTCCTTTTGCTTATGTTATTAGCCGCCTCGGCGTTGTCTTGTTGAGGCACTCTGGTGAGGAACAGCACCAGGTTCACCCCCACCCCAAAGAATGCAAGCGTTGCCAGCCCTTGGTTCACTGTTACATGTTGTCCATATTCAACACGAATTAAAACCCACTTTTGATAGTGGTAGAATGTGTCAAATCCATATCAGACCAGAGTTGGAAATTAGCAGAGAAGAATGAAGCTTCCCCATGGCTACTTGAGCAGACTGGTGATAAGAGAGCTAGACCAGGTAATGCGGTGTATTGTTCCGCCTACAATTTCTCTGTGTGATGTGCGACACTTCTTGCCTCTTGGTTCTAGCTGACAAGCTTCCTTTGGGTAACTTTTCTTCTTTTTCTCTTTTTCTCTTTTGCGTAACGGGGAAGAGAATTTTTGTTCTCCGGTCTTTTTAGGAAAAAATAGGGGTGGGTATTGGTTGGACGGATGTCGAACAAATTGTGCTTGCGTTGTCCAAAATTTTGTTAGATAAAACTTGTCCGACCGAATCACGCCGAGTTGTCCATCGGGCCCAAGCACTGTCCGTGGACAGTCTGAAATCAAATATATTTCATAGAGCCGTCATCTCCTCCACCGTTGCTTGCAGACCCGCCTGCCGCCTATGTACCCCCTCCGCCTCCGTGCATAGCCCCTCTGCCACCGACTGCGTACCCCTCCGCTGCCCTACCTGCCGAGGCAAAGCTGTTCATGAGGAACTTCCTCAACAAGGCCGGAGAGTAAGCGCAATCGGACTACTTCGCTAAGTACGGGGAGGTGGTATGGTCGGTGGTGTCGAGGGACAAGAGCACCGGGAACCCAAAGGCTTCGGTTTTGTGAGTTTCGCCACCACCGAGTGCGCGGACAGGGCCCTTCAAGACGACCGGCAGCATGTCCTTCTTGGGAGGACAATCGGTTCCCCTTATCTAGGGTTTATACATGGTGTGTATTTGCATTGATGCTTTGATTTGAAATTTGTTTGTAGCTGACACGTTGATGATTGTTGGGGAGTTTTTAAGGAGAATTGGGTTTTTTTTATATGTTTATATAGATTTTGAATGATTTAGCCGTATTGTTGTTGGTTTGGAGAAATTTGTTACGTGTGATGTAACTAGGTATTGTATGGTGGCTTCTGTTGTTTTTTTTTGGTAGTTGGTGGATTTGTATTTGGTGTGGGTTCTGACAAGTTTGGATTGGATTTTGAGGGACTGTTCTACTTCTTCGTCTGTTGCTGTTTTGGTGTTTGATCTTTTGTTGGATTTGGGAGGTTTTGAGTTAGTTTTTGTGTTGCAAAAGGTTGTGTATTTTTTTACGTTGGGATTTTTGGATTGTTCAGGTTTTAGCTTATGGCGAAGGCCTTCACGTTTCAACCACTTCTGCGTCTTGTCATCTTTTTTCTTGAACTTCTTCGCGTGGACTTGTGATGAACTTTTGAATCTTTATATTTTTTCTTTCTTTGGGTTTTTGCCTCGTCGGCTGCCCCCAAAAGTCTCAACATTTGCTCTGTTTTCACCACTTTTTTAGTTTCTCATGAGAAGGTGAGGAAGATGTATTAAAAAAAATGGTTCTTGAGCAACTGCATCCGATTTTACTGTCTCTTCTTGGTGCATCACCATTTAGGCATTGTCGGTTGTTGTTCAAGTGGGTAATGGGGGTACGCCTGAGAACTCTTGATCAAACTTTCTCGGTGACGGGGACTAGGTTTCTTTTTTAGGTTATTTTACATATTAAATATTTATTTTATGTAAAATTTAATTAATTTTACCATATTATGATTTGAAATATGTATAGAACGTAATATTAGTTTCATGGAAGACATTGTCTTATTGATATAAAATATTGAACACTCGTTTGGTTGGTCGATCGAAAAAAGAAATGTTATATTTGGTTTGTTTTTATTCGGTCGAATTTGATCGGTTGAATTCGGTCGGTTAAATTTAGTCGAATATGCTTTGGATTTCAGTCAAACTCGGTAATTTGGAAAATCTTCCTTAAGGGTGTGCACAAACATCTGAATTATCGAGTTAGATTGAAGTCCGATTAAATTTGACCGACCGAATTCGACCAAGTAAAACAAATCAAATATGGGCATTTATTTGTCTGACTAAAGGACTAATCAAATGTCTGATATTTTATATCAATAACATAATACCTTACATGAAGCTAATATTACGTTCTATACAAATTTCAAATCATAATCTATAGTAAAATTAATTAAATTTATACATAAAATAAATATTTAATTTCTAAAATAACCTATAAAAGAAACCCAGTCCCAGTCACCAAGAAGTTTGATCAAGAGTTCTGAGGCATACCCCCCGTAACCCAATTGAACAAAAACCGGCAATGCAAAAATGGTGATGCACGAAGAGACAGTAAAATCAGATGCAGTTGCTAAAGAAACGTTTTATTTCAATACTTCTTCCTCACCTTCTCAAGAGAAAACTGAAAAGGCGACAAACAGAGGAAAGGTTGAGACTTTGGGGAACAGCTGACAAGGCGAAAACTTAAAAAAGAAAAAAATAAAAAGATTCAAAAGTTCATCACAAGTCCACGCGAAGAAGTTCAAGACAAAAGATGGCAAGATGCAGAAGTGATTGAAACGTGGAGGAAGAATTAGGTTCTTTACCATAAGCTAAAGCCTGAACGATCCAAAAATCCCAACGTCAAAAAATACACAACCTTTCAGAACACAAAAACTAACTCAAAACCACCCAAACTTCAACAAAAGATCAAAAACCAAAATAGCAGCTAGCGAAGAAGAAGAAGTCCCTCAAAATCCAATCCAAATTCGTCAAAACCCACGTCAATAACAAATCCACCAACTTGGAAAAAAAACCAAATCATGACACTAATGAAAAAAACAGAAGCCACCGTACAATACCTAGTCACATCACACCTATCAAATTTCTCCATATCAACGACAATACCACTAAATCATTCAAAATCTATATAAATATATATAAAAAACCCAATTATCCTTAAAAACTCCCCAACAATCATCAGCATGCCAGCTACAAACAAATTTCAAATCAAACATCAAACGCAAACACACAACATGTATAAACCCTAGATAAGGGGAACCGACCGTCCTCCCAAGAAGGACATGCTGCCTGTCATCTTGAAGGGCCCTGTCCGTACACTCGGTGGTGGTGAAGCTCACAAAGCCGAAGCCTTTGGGTTCCTGGTTCTTTTGTCCCTCGACACCACCGATTAGGCCACCTCCCCGTACTTGGAAAAGTAGTTCGATGGCGGTTGCTCCCCGGCCTCGTCGGGGAGATTCCTCTAGAATAGCTTCGCCTCGGCACACAAGGCAGCAAAGGGGGTATGCAAGCGGTGGCGGAGGTGGTACTTACGGCAGCAGAGGGGTATGTAGGTGGCGTGTAGGGTGGCAGACGGGACTGCAAGTGGCGGCAGAGGAGATGACGGCTCAATGAATAGTACTCGTTGACGGCTCAATGAATAGTACTCGTCAGGGTAAGCTATTTGATTTCAAACTATCCATGGACATTGCTTGGGCCCAATAGACAACTCGGGCAATGATTCGGTCAAACAATTTTTGTCTAACAAAATTTTGGACAGACACAGATAATAACTTATCCAACGTATATCTTACCAATGCCTACCCCTAATTTTGGAGGTTGATAGTAATGAATCGAGAAACCCATGTGACAAATTATCCAGTGGTGATATGCAGCTGCCATTTGCTAGATCCAAGGGAAAAAAATGTTGGCCATTGATTGCAAGGTGACAGGAAAAGGAGGGTGGGTCTCTTTCTACGTTGGGTTGATTTCACGACATTTACATATGTTGGTTAATTTTAACAGATGGATTCCACTAAGATGTTTCCCCTTGATGAAAATAGTTAAAGATCATTTAATACAATTTAATTAGTTGTCGTTTATAATGTTGTGGACCTCACAAGTCTTACTCACCTTTTCAGACGAAGTTTGCGCTGCCCAGTTTGTGTCAATTTGAAATTCAACAATATTTCATATAAATGCAAGTGAATAACATTTTCTTTATTGCATGTGTTGGGCCCTTTGGGCGCCCACCCAAGCTTTGAAACCATTATTGGGCCTCTCGGCCCCCCATAAGGAACTTTAAACAAGTAAAGGAAACTCGCAATAGGTGTCACGAGCCTCTTTTAATCTAAAAACTAACTTAAGGAATAAGGCTTTGAAAAAGAGGGTTAGTCATGTTAGTGTAGAATTAACAATTACTTTAAACTTTAACCAAATAATTATATAGATGATAAAACCATCATCAATAAAGCCTTCTTCATATCAAATCATCAAGAAAATAAATTTAATAACGGAAGCGTACCTGGATCCATGATTGTAACGTAATTCTTTGATTTCTTCTGGTTTGATCTTCCAGATTCAGCACCTGTTCTTCAAAACCTTCGGATGATGGGATACTAGAAAAGAAAAACGACGGTGCGAATCCGGGGACCATAACCGTATTTATCCGTGTAACCGTATTTATCCTTATTTTTCATAATTCCAATTTAACCCATCATAAATTAGAGATTAAGAAAACGGTATCTACACATATTTATCCATACTCATCTTAAATATATGATATCTCCATATATTTTAATAAATATTAATGGCCCATTATCCTTAACTTTAAGGGATCAATTTAATTTAGGCCATACCTTAATAATAATAGCATATGATACAATTATATATACATATATACGTCCAACATCCAACAATCTCCCACTTGGATTATATATACACAAATAATTATATATAACCTTATGAGCTCCAAAATTAACATACGCTATTATTCCAAAATAACAATCTCGTCCATTAATTAATGTTAATATAGGATCAAGGTGATTTTCGTTACATTTATTGTAACTAAACCTATCCATGGTCACATATATCAATATAATTAAATGACATAGATCAAGTATGGATGTGTAGCATGAAAATTACATGCAATTTGATCTAAACATGCCTATTTTCAACTGGTCCAACCTTATGAGATCACCAAAATAGAGTAAAAGAGTGAAACATAAACCAAATACCGCAATTCAATACAAACTCCCACTAAAGAAACATATCATTAAATGATACAACACCCAGATGAGCAACATGCTCATGAAAGACCTTAGGCGGTAAACCTTTAGTAAGCGGATCTGCAACCATGGAGTTTGTCCCAATATGCTTTATAGAAACTTTACCACTCTGAACTCTTTCTTTCACAACAAAGAACTTGATTTCTATGTGTTTTGATTTAGATGAGCTCCTGTTGTTATTTGAATATAATACTGCAGACTGATTGTCACAAAATAACTTAATTGGTCTTTCAATATTATCAATAATGTGCAGCCCTGTGACAAAATTCCGCAACCATATTCCATGATTGGATGCCTCATAACAAGCTATGAATTCAGCTGCCATGGTGGAAGAAGCTATGAGTGTCTGCTTAGCACTCTTCCAAGAAATAGCTCCTCCAGCAAGCAAATATACATAGCCAGAAGTAGATCGACGACTATCTTGACATCCAGCAAAATCAGAATCAGAATACCCAATGATCTCAAGTTGATCTGACTTCCGATATGTAAGCATGTAATGTTTTGTTCTCTGTAGATACCTCATGACTCTTTTGGCTGCTATCCAGTGATCCAATCCCGGATTGCTTAAATATCTGCCTAACATTCCAACAATATACGCAATATCTGGACGCGTACATACTTGAGCATACATAAGACTTCCTATTGCTGAAGCATAGGGAATCTTTTGCATTTCCTTTCCTTCTATATCATTTTTAGGGCATTGATTTAGACTGAATTTGTCTCCTTTAGAAACAGGGGTATCTCCTGGTTTACAATCTTGCATGCCAAATCTTTTAAGCACTTTTTCTATATAGGTCTTTTGTGATAATCCAAGTATACATCGAGAACGATCCCGATGTATTTGAATTCCTAATACAAAAGACGCATTTCCAAGATCTTTCATTTCAAATTTCTTTGATAAAAATCTCTTGGTTTCGTGCAAGAAACTTATATCATTACTGGCAAGCAATATATCATCAACATATAAAACCAGAAAAATATACTTACTCCCACTAAACTTATGGTATATACAATCATCAATAACATTCATCTCAAAACCAAATGAGAGAATCACTTGATGAAATTTGTGATACCATTGACGAGAAGCCTGCTTAAGTCCATAGATGAATTTCTTTAATTTGCAAATCATATTCTTTGAATCTCCCGATACAAAGTTTTCTGGTTGCACCATATAAATTGTTTCATCAATGTCACCATTTAGAAACGCAGTCTTTACATCCATCTGATGTAACTCAAGATCAAAATGTGCCACTAATGCCATAATTATTCTGAATGAGTCTTTCGATGAAACTGGAGAGAAAGTCTCATTATAATCCATGCCTTCCTTTTGAGTAAAGCCCTTTGCAACTAGATGAACCTTATATCTTTCTACATCACCTTTCGAATCCCTCTTGGTTTTAAATATCCATTTACAACCAATAGGTTTCGCACCTTCAGGCAATGGAACAAGATCCCAAACGTCATTAACTTTCATGGACTTCATCTCTTCATTCATGGCATCAATCCACCTTTGAGAATTAGAACTCTTCATAGCTTGATGAAAGTTGATTAGATCATCTTCCACCATTCCAATGTTATCCTCATGTTCTTCGAGAAAGATGATATAATCATCCGAAATTGCATTTCTCTTTTCTCTTGTGGATCTCCTCAATGGCATTTGCTCTTGAGGTTGTTGAGTTTCTTCTTCAGATATAGCTTGATTAGGGAGATTCTTGACATTGTCTTGTAATTCTGGTATTGTTTCTTGAACAACATCAGGAATATAACCTAGATCCTGATTATTGTCAAGAACAATCATGGGAAGAGAAACAGATTCTTCTTCAAAGACAAAGTCTCTAACTTTATTTCCCTCTCCAAACTCAACATCCTCAAAGAACTGGGCATTTCCCGTCTCAAAGAATGACCTTATTGTGGGATCATAAAACTTGTATCCTCTAGACCTTTCAGAGTACCCAACAAAATAACTACTAACTGTTCTTGAGTCCATTTTCTTTTCATTTGGCCTATAAGGCCTTGCCTTAGCTGGACAACCCCAAATGCGTAAATGCTTAATACTGGGTGTTTTTCCAGTCCATAATTCATAAGGGGTCTTAACAGTTACCTTTGTTGGCACTCTATTAAGAAGATATGCTGCTGTTTTTAGTGCCTCACCCCAGAGTGAATCAGGTAAAGTAGTATGAGCAATCATACTTCTCACCATGTCCTTTAATGTTCGGTTTCGTCTCTCAGCAACACCATTCATGCTAGGAGTACCTGGCATTGTGTATTGTGGGACGATTCCACATTCTTCTAGGAATTTGGCAAATGGTCCTGGACGCTGTACACCTGATCCATCATATCTACCATAGTATTCACCACCACGGTCAGATCTGACAGCCTTAATAGTTTTGTCGAGTTGGTTCTCAACTTCAGCCTTATATGCCTTAAACACGTCCAATGCTTGAGACTTCTCATGAATGAGATATAGGTAACCATAACGAGAATAATCGTCTATGAACGTAATAAAATATTGTTGACCATTCCAAGAAGCCATAGGAAATGGTCCACAAATGTCCGTATGTATTAGTTCTAAGACACTTGAAGATCTATTGGCACCTAGTCTCCTTGCATTTGTTTGTTTTCCCTTAATGCACTCAATACAGACTTGTAAATCTGATAAATTAAGAGAATCAAGAATTCCATCTGACATAAGTCGTGCAATTCTTTGTTTAGAAATGTGTCCTAAACGCTTGTGCCAGAGTAAAGCAGAATTCTCATTGGTTAATTTTCTTTTCGTACCACATAAACCCACATGCAAAGTTTCATTAAAAGATGCAATAGTATCAAGTAAATATAGATTATCATAAAAAGACAAGGAACCCGTACCCACAATATTTGAATTTAGAAAAAGACTAAACTTATTATTTCCAAATGAACAAGAGTAACCAAATTTGTCCAATATAGAAATAGAAACCAAATTCGTCTAAAAGACAGTACTACATATGTCTCTTTCAAATCCAAATAATATCCTGTCTTTAATAATAATCTAAAAGTTCCTATTGCCTCAACTACGACTGATTTGCCATCACCCACATAGATGAATCTTTCAGCATCATTTGGCTTTCGGCAACTCAGGCAACCCTGCATTGACACACTTATGTGAGTAGTAGCACCAGAATCTAGCCACCAAGTGTGTATTGGCACTGAAGCTAAATTAACCTCAGAACAAACAAAATTAAGAAATGAACCTTTCTTTGCACGCCAAGCGTGATACTTAGTGCATTCCTTCTTCATATGTCCAGGTTTACCACAAAAGAAACAGCAAGAAGCCTGATTTTCCTTCTTTTGCTGTTGCTTGTGAGACCCATTATCAGCATCCTTAGCCCTCTTTCTTTTCTTATTTTTGTCCTGATAGGTACTAGCCAAGTGAGCACTTTCAGCCTGTTCTTGCTTCAACCTTTCTTCTTCTTGCACACAATAAGAAATGAGCTCATTAAGAGTCCATTTGTCCCTTTGACAGTTGTAACTGACCTTGAATTGACTGAATTGTGCAGGAAGAGAAATTAAAACTAAATGCACGAGCAAATCTTCAGATAGCTCTAACCTTAGTGCTTTTAGTTTTGAAGCAATATTTGACATCTCTAAGATGTACTCCCTTATGTTTGTTTTGCCTTTAAACTTCATTGAAATCAAGTTCGACAAAAGCGTACTTGTTTCAGCCTTATCATTTTTTACAAAGCGCTTCTCAATTTCTTTAAGAAACTCACTGGCTGTAGTAACCTTTTCAGACACATCGCCCCTAAAGGTCTCTAGAATTCCCCGCTTCATGATCATAAGACTCATGCGATTTGAACGTTCCCACTTCTCAATGTCCCGTTTTTCTTCAATGGAACTTTTGTCCGTAAGAGAAGCAGGTTGTTCAGTCCTTAATGCAAGGTCAAGATCCATGCAGCCGAGAATAATCATTACACTTTCTTTCCAATCCTTAAAATTATCCTTAAGCATTGGAACTGAATTGATGTTGGCAGAAATCATAGAAGCAGATTGATTAACTGAAAATAGAACAAAATAACATGCACATAATAAGATTAATAATTCAAATAATGGTTAATCCCATCAACAGATACCTAGCACAACATTAATATTTAGTCTTTGGACAGAAATATTAATTTGTAAGTGGTACTCTTAGTGCAGTAATCAAATATGAATAATAAATCCTATTAAATAATAAACCTTCCTTTGGGCCGATTTATTATCCACATGGAAACTTGATAATTATCCCATATTTATTACCACAAATGAATATATAATTCTGTCAAATATTAACCTTCCTTTGGGCCGACTAATATTCACATGAATTATATATCCACAACCGTCTTAATATTTTAAAATAAATTAATTTCTACAAAAGAGGCTACTTTGGCAGCATATTGTAGTCCTTAATAAATTTAAAAAATATTAATTATAACTGAACCATATTTAAATTTAATAATCCCAAATATAAAACTGAAAAAGGTTATAAAATATCTTTATTTGAAAATTTCTGAAATTATAACCTTTTGTAACTTTATTATCCTCATTTGATATTTTACCCAAAAGAGGACCTTGATTTGGGAAAAAATATCCCATAAACTCATATTAACAGTGCAAAATTTGGGCAAAGTAAAATACATAATTACCACATATTCACCATCCAAAATTGAGAGTATTCTAAACAAGTTGAAGAAGATTGGTTGTAAACCATGTCAATTTTGGTGAATAAGGGAATACTGTAAATTCGAACCATAAAATTTTCCCATACAAATAAGTATTGAAGGATTAACTCATTCCAAAAATAAGATAAACAGAAAGCAATTAATTCTCAATGATTTAATATGAAGTTGCTCTGATACCAATTGTAGAATTAACAATTACTTTAAACTTTAACCAAATAATTATATAGATGATAAAACCATCATCAATAAAGCCTTCTTCATATCAAATCATCAAGAAAATAAATTTAATAACGGAAGCGTACCTGGATCCATGATTGTAACGCAATTCTTTGAGTTCTTCTGGTTTGATCTTCCAGATTCAGCACCTGTTCTTCAAAACCTGGATGATGGGATACCAGAAAAGAAAAACGACGGTGCGAATCTGGGGACCATAACCGTATTTATCCTTGTAACCGTATTTATCCTTATTTTTCATAATTCCAATTTAACCCATCATAAATTAGAGATTAAGAAAACGGTATCTACACATATTTATCCATACTCATCTTAAATATATGATATCTCCATATATTTTATTAAATATTAATGGCCCATTATCCTTAACTTTAAGGGATCAATTTAATTTAGGCCATACCTTAATAATAATAGCATATGATACAATTATATATACATATATACGTCCAACATCCAACAGTTAGGAGAAAGATATTAGCTTATAGGCATTAAAATTTTGTTACTTGTAATTAGTCACATTATTCAGAAATTAGAGTTCATTTGTGATCCTACTTCTTTTATTGGGAGGTTTTTTAAAAAAATGAAAGGTATATTTGGGTATATCAAAATTTTCATCCTTTTCTCCCTTAATCTGTAAATCTTTAATGCCTATGATTATACAATCGGTGGGAAAGTTATATTAATTAGTTGATTAGATGTTTGGCTATATATGTTGCTCGTTTACAAGGAACATGAAGTGGGGATCAATATTATACATGTATAATATTTGATATGAGCGATGGCTATATTGATCCAAACAAACAGTACACGAATTCACTAATTACTATGTTTACTTTGTTATCTTTGACATAAACGACGAATCCTTGTGATTATTATTCACAATCATATAAATGAAAATGGAACCCTAGGATTTATGTGCCAAAGCTTTTTCCACTAGAACAAGGATAAATCAAGATAGCAAGAGTAAAGTACTGCAATTGGGTATATTTGGTTGTGCAAATTTTCAATATTTAAACTCCATTAATATTGTTTGGTAGCAAATTTTTATTTGTACCATGAACAATATTACATAATAATTGAATGAGCGTGCACAATATATGATCCAAACCCCCCCCCCCCCCACATATACATAGTTTTAAATACTATATCGGTAATCATAGCGGATTTATAACCGGTACAAGGTATATTTGATTCAACCGGGTCGAATCGGATTCAATTAGATTCGAAAATTATAAATAAAATCATTCATTAACTATTAAAAAAATATAGATTGTCATTAGTATATTATTAAATACAGGTTTAAAATACCGGGATTTTCAATAATAAATTGGATTTCGTAAAATTTCATATTAAAAAACCTGCTATGGATTAAAATTGTACCAAAGCTTAAATGTTACCGGATTGGAACGTAGTGTGTGGTATAGAAGGTATTGCTTGGTGGTACAATGTAATATTTAAAACTATGAATTATTGCCCACTATAAAAATGCAACTTATTCTAATTCTTACCGTATAATTTTAAACCACATGAGATATTTCCTTACCATTCAAAACTCCATTAATTCTGTAAAGTACATTCTTTGGAGACAGAAAAGTTATAGATTAGTGTTAATGCAAAAAATAGGGTTCATATTTGAGTCCTAGCCAATGCTACGGTGAAATAATATATATGACAAAGATTGCCTTAAAAATATCAACGACATGTATGATTATGGTTTTTTTAATCACAGTGAACGATTAATGTAGCTTTTTTTCAAATTAAGCATATATATTATTGCTGGTTAACCATAAAAAGTGGTGTTCTTTTTTATTTTTTATTACTAAATTTTCGAAAATTATATATGTGAAGATAAAGATAGAACAACATATCAAGCACAAATGTCCTTGTTCATGCTAGCTCATCTTGATAACCACACTGACACTTTTATCCCCTTTAATACATCATATGATCTGTATACTATGGTTCAAAGACTTCTTTATAAAAAAGAACTTTGTGAGTCAGAGTTTGAAATTGGGGCGTCAGATGTGTATGAGTGGAGTGATTTATAGTGGGCCCAGACTGGGAACTGGCAGTCGGTTGTTTTTGTTCACTGGGACCCGCTAGCCAAAATAGAACAACATGATTTTGATATTTTTTAAAATCTTTTAATCATTATTATTAACATAATCAATGTACGGTTCCATGATTAATATTGCCAGTAAAACTAAATGAATAAGTAGAGATACATGAATGATAATACTCATTAATTACTAAATTTTAAAACTCTCATCAAAGATACTTAATGCCCTCTCATTTGCCAACAATTGATTTGATCTTGCATTATATTAGTTGTAAGACCTTGAAGTTGATTATAATTTTTACCATAAATAAAAAATAATTACTATAAAATCTTTTTAATAGATGGTTGATGATTGTAACCTAATAAAAAGCTCGTTTGTCAGTATAAACAAATTTATTGAATAATGAACTTCATTTATACAGTGACACTAGTGTATTTTTTTATATTGTTATTGTTGTCATCACCACGTAACAAGTGAGAATGGTACAACTTAAGAAAATAAGAGCTATACTCAATTAAAGGATTATGATTAATACTTTTTCATTTTATTAGGAGCAAAAACCTAAGTACTAATTGCACCCCCAATTTATTCCAAATCGAGTAGTGGCAAATTTTGATTCGATTGTCTATAATATGGAGTATTAAATATTGTCATCTAAGTCATGACCTTTATTTTACTTAAGTTAAAATTGACAATAACTAATATAATGACTTGGTCAAATTATAAACTAAAAGATATAGTCATTTTTAAAAAAGTAAAGGTCATAAGTACAACTAATTATAAACTGATCCCTACTAATATATTGATTTTTATCAAACTAAATATATATATATATATATATATATATATATATATATTCTATGTCATTCAAAGAAATTTTTGTAACATTTTTTAATAATCATGAGCCTAATATATATTTATCGTCCACTACGGTCTTAAGTTTGCTCCTGTTATATTTGTAATGATATGACCTTAGTATAAATTTATAATTCTAGTTATTTATTTAAAAGTGATTAATTTAAGTTAAAAATTATAAACACATCTACTCTTATAAATAAAAGAACTCAATACTTGATTGAGATTAAAAATAGAAAAATCAGCCAATCAAAATAAGAAAAATGAAAAAAATATGATAAAAATACCACTTGCACACGGTCACATGTTTGAATCTTGGTAGCCTTAATTTAAAAAAAAAACAAGTAAAAATACATTTCACGGTAAAATATCATAGGTCCAAATCTAGTTAATCTTAACTTTCAACGTCTTTCTAATAACCGTCTTTTTAATTGTTTTTAAAAAATATAATAAAAAATATCAAATAATTATAATTTATCTTTTTATTTAAATATGATATATCAATCACAGTACATGTCTATAATATTAAATTATTATATTTTATCTTAATATTCAATAAAAAATTATATATAAAATTAAAATTATCCTGTATAAGCTACATATGATGTGACTTCTTGCCTAGTTTTTTGCTAATATGCTAGATCTTGCTAATATAGAACTAACTAATTGATAAATGTATACTTATCAAATCAATAAAATTTTCAACTAAGAAATCATCTTTAAATTATATTAAAAAATTACTTGGTCAAAGATATTGATGCTCACTTACTTGTTTAGAGTCTTTAGACTACACTGAATAGAGTTTGGTTGATCATGAATTAATAAAGATCGGTCAATCAGAATATAAGTTGCATCACAACATGGAAAACTTTGGTTTGGGTAATTTTGTTCGATATTAAAGAAGACGAGGTAGACAGATTATATGTTATTACCCATTAAGAATAAGAAAGACAAAAATAATATTTTTAATGGCACACGTTCACATATGGATACACTCCTACATGTCTCATGAGCCCACTATTATTCGGTGGTGTAAATGCTATATATCCATGTACAGCTCGTTTGTGGCCCTCGTAAAAAAATTTTGGAAGCCAGAAAATAAAATAAAGTGTATGAGAAAGAAAAGGAAAAAAAAATCTAATTACTATTTTCTCTCGTATAGTTGATTAAAAAAATAGGAAGAGTTTACATAGCATTATTCTCACTTTTTTTTTTTGCAGAAAAATGATTGTGAAAGATGTTTTCTGTCATAATAAAAAAGAGATTTCTTTTTCTAACATTTTCTTGTAAATTAAAAAAACAAAAATATAAGAAAAATACAACTATTTTTTTCTTTCTACCAATCCAAACGTAACCTAAATTATAGATTCGAGTCGGTGGCACTGTTTGATTTTGATATGAACAGCCACCATTAATGGCGTGTGGAGCATCCATTCTCACGTCAACTCCAAGAAAAAGTGAGAATAACGTGTACATATTCTATCACAATATTTTCACCATTAATGGCCGTGGAGGAGTGAAGAACATCCACTCCTCCATGGCCCATGGACCATGAGTGGCCATGAGTCCACCATTTTGTTCTTGTATTGGGCAGGCAGCAATCATAAAAGGGGGAACCTCTTGATTGTTTTTTTCAACATGAACCTCTTGATTGTTTTTTTCAACATAAACCTCTTGAACTTTGTCATTTCTTGATCACACACAATACATACCAAGCCACAAAGTCAAAGCAATCTTATAATCTGCAGAAGAAACACAACGACAGAGTGAAATTTGTGGTTTCATTAGATCATTCTAACATGGGAGTACAAGACTTTAAATAAGAGTCTCAAACCATGAATCATCAGATGCATAATGAAGTCCCCTTCCTCACTTTACATGTTCAAACCCCAATTTGTTACCTCCTCTCAAAACCAAATTTGACAAACATAAACATAAGATATGCATACATATAGGTTAGATCAGTACTCTTTATTGAATGAGCCCCTATGCAAGCTGCTCAATTTTTTTACATTATCATCCCAATCAAATTGTGAGAATTAGTATCCCCATACTTAGAGGAACAATGTGGTAACCAAGCCATGCAACTTAAACTTCTCCATCAGCATCTTCCTCACCACTGATCTTTTTTTTCT